>JAQGAJ010000325.1:0-16844 GCA_034689365.1 Liebstadia similis | reverse complement strand
TTATTTTTGAACGAATTCGTTATTCATTTAAAAGTTTGAACAAAATTCAATTCAATTCAATCAAAACATTGCATAATCAATAAATTTCATCGATTGGACACTGAATTTGAAATATTTTTCATACAACTGGTCAGTACTTATCAAACATTATTAGGTTATCTCTAATGCTCTAACCTTTAAAATCAACTGATCCTTGAACTTAAGAACAATGTCTCCTCATATCAGTTGACAATCGACTGATCCTCGACTGTCATAAGTACTTATACTAAATGCAACTTTTGTTCAATAGTAGAGTACAAATGTTATTAATCGATAAGACGTTTAATCTTAAGTTATCGGTCGACAACTCAATAGAAGACATCATATATTTAAATATAATCTCAGATTTCGAGTTCCATAAGAATATCGAGTTAAAAGTGGAGGAAATGTGATTGTCATTAGATGGCGAACCTTTACTCGATAAATAAACCTCAAACTCGCGATATTATGATCTAATCCAAAGATTAAAGTCACCTAGACCTACAAAATTGAGCTAAAATACAGTCCGACTAAGGAAAACTTTATAGTGGGCTTTTATGTGAGGTATCCCTCTTTTGGCCAAAGTTTAACCAAATCTTAAAATTCCTTATTTAATACCAGTTTTAACTAAAGGTAAAAATGAAAATAATTCGATTCGTTATTAGTCGTTAAAACAATTTGCACTTAATATTTGCGAATATAAAGCGATACTTCAAAGGTGTAGCGAATTATGGCTAAAAAGAGTGATTAGTTAGCGATTAGTTAATGTAGTGATAAGATTGAACGACGAATCAGGTCCGCGATCATTGAACAATCATCTGGTCATTGATGATCTGAATAATCTAATTGCGATCATAGGGTAAACTCGGTCTACAATCGATATACCGATAAGTTAATCGAAGTCAAGTGTTGAGAAGTGTTGATAGCAGTGGTACTACTGAACCATTGACCTCATGCTTGTCGTCGAACCAAACGAACAAAACTTTCTTCAAATGAATCTCATATTAAAATCAGATTTTCCTCAACAGAGAAACACTTCTCAGATCGAGACTGAGTCGGACTGCGAGGCCCTCGAGGAAGGAAAGACAATGTTAGTGAGAGGAAAGGGAGGCAAACCGTCCAATAAGTCATCCAATAAGCCATCAAGGTAACTTTTCACAACCAAAGAGTTGAGTAATACTAACATTAAGACAATTGATTGCTACTAATTATGTATGTTTGAGGTCACTCATGGCCTACAATCGATAATTGAATGAAAATGTATTGAAAAATAATCGCAAATTAATTATTCAAATACCGAGAGTAGTGTTAGATCTCAACAATTGTCTAATCAATTGAATATAAGCTAATCATTTTGAAAATGAAATAGTTATGACCTCTAATACAATCGAGCGATAGTGAAATGTTAGTTATCTTTAGATCAGTTGAGCCCAAAGTTTTTGTTATTAAGTCAATGAAACTTATCGTCCGTTTGCTATAAATATTCGCAAAACTCGGCGAAAAACTATTGAACTCTAGGCTAATGTGTTCTCAATTCTCGAGTTAACTCGTCTCCAAAGTTCAGAACTTAAGTTCATTTACTTTCAATAATAAATTTGATATCGAGTTTAACGCTAGAAATCAACACCACTTCACCGATCGGTGCGATCAGTCTATCGGTGCCGGCGTTGGGATCGGTTGAGAGCGGGATCACTGACCACAACCGTTACGATCGTTACGATCGAGTTTTCATATAAATTATAAGTCATTCTTAAAATAACTTTTAGTTTATTTGTTAACTGATTGCTAACCAATTGATTAGATAACCAGATATATGCCAATTGTGCCCATTATACACATTATGCCCATTGTGACGATCATACTCTCGAACAGAAAATCAGATTTCTTTCAAATTCACTTTCAAGAGCCGTAAAACTGGATCAGTTTGGGATCAGAGGGTTAGGTCCCAGAGAGGAACTCTTTAATCAGGGGCTGATCGCGGATCTTCTCGTCCCGGATAGTCTCAAAAAGCAAACAATTAAATAGGTTTGACTAATACGCGAGATATCGATCGATAATAGGATGAGACAAAGGAAAGACTCGTCGGATATGTTTTTTGAGATCGTCTTTGACCCACAAAGGGAAATGTGGGCAATAAGGTTAGCAGAGGTTAGAAGAGATGGTCAAAACTGGTCATACAATCAATTACTGGAATCCAAAACATTTGTGAAAACTTGCAATTTTAATATCATTTTTCGCAATTTCATTGAAGAACTTGAATATTGACTGAATTTTTCTTAAATTAGCAAAATTTTTATATATCTATCGCCCGAAAGGCATCAAACTTTGCATAAAATTACAATTTTTTCAGTTCTAAATCATTTTTCAGATATTATTTATAACTTTTTCACATAAATTAAATACTTGACTAAATTCTTGACCGAAAACCGCTATTAACTGGTCGGCAGTCGTGGTCTCTGTCGTCGGCGAAGTTCTATAAATAGTTAAATACCGAAAATTTCAATTGAGATGAACGGCGGACCCAATCCCGAGACAGAGAGACGTCTGCAGCCATTGTCTGCCAATGATTCCGATATTTGTCTGATTGTCTCTATTTTTATAGATTGTCACTGAAGACAGTTCTTGGAAGCTATACACTGGCCGTTGAGATGCCGTCCAAAGCGTCTTAAAAATAAACAATTTTTCTAATATTAACTACAAATTCAAAGAAAAGGACAGTCAATAAAACAACGTTTTTGTGCAATACAATAAAATCGAATAATGGGAACAAATTGTAAAACTTTGGGACATTTGAGAGAAAATTGTAGGAAATGTTGTAATACTTAATACTATTGAGAAGTTTTAGAAGAATAAGGAATAAAAACAATTGAATTGCAATTAAAGTCTCAGCGAATAATTGTGAAGCAAAACAAACAAACAATTGAAACGAATTGCAGAATAAGTGTTACATAACTTATATACGAGTCTGAGTCGGCTCTGATCGACAAAAAATATTCCAATGATTCGCATCACTGAAAGTACTGAAAGTAAATGAATTTTTCCCTTAGTTTTACGCATCGGTTATCCCTTTCGTTATAACTTTTGCTAAAATTGAATAAAATTACTTTAAATAAGACATTGAATTAATTAATAGATTACAATTGGGTTTTATGTAAACGAATTAAACGGTTTAATGCAATCAACTTATCGTTAATTCGATGAAATTTGTTTTGGATTTGTTTACCCCTCGGATAAAATATAATCAAAGCTCAGCACTGATTGTGTTTAATAACAAATTATACTTTTATTTTAAACCAGAGTTTGATTTGTAAACAAAATGCGTAAAAGTTTGCAATGTTTTTGCAATTCTGGCCTTTATTACTGAAATCTCACTCTTTATTAATAACTAGTTATTTATATTTTTATAAAGAAGTAAAATGTTCTCTGAATTATGTCAATGTGTGGCACAGTTATCGTGCGATTGGACTTCAGTTGGACTCCAGTTTAGTATTTATTTCACTATTGTTATGGCAATAAAGTGCGAGAGAGAGGGGAAGAGAGAGAGAGAGAGAGAGAGAGAAAAATCCGAAAGGATATTATGGTGTGATATGAATCCAGGAAATGGCGAATCAGAATCGCAATTAGTTATAATTGATTGATTAGAAGAGTATATGAAACTAAATTCGAGTAATAGAGTCGGCGAAACCCGATTCGAGCAAAAGAGTGTGTCGTCTGATCCCTCTTACCATCAATTGAATGACATTTTTCATTTGAATTTAATAAAAGCAATTGAATGGAAGTCAAGTAAAAGTCGGCGATTGTGTTAAGCAATCAATTGGTCTGATCGAGCAATTTGAAGGAGGACTCAGGCAAAGCATCACGGGCATCACGGGCTCCATCAATGGACAATCTCTAAAGCGAATAACAATCTCTACTCTCTGATCGGCTCAATATATCGGAAGAAAATCGGTGAAAGTAAAAACATCCCCCCCTTTGGTGTTTTGAACTGAATGAAGGAATAGCTGCGGCGATGTAGAGCCGGGTCAGGCTCTGGATTGTAGGGCCAGTGCTGGCGATTGGCATTTATGAATGTCTATTATCGACTGCCACTTCTTGTTTGGCTCAACTATTTTCAGTCCTTTTTTCAGATAAAGAATAATTCGTAGAATTGAATGTTTAAAAAGTTTTCGAATATATATATGAAAACTACGGCTTGTTTTGCATGACTTGAAATTCAAGACACGACTGACAGTTAAACTTTGGAGCCATTCTCTTCTCCCCTTCCACTGACGCACAGGCAATAAAGATTAGCGCCTTTGCCAAAGCCTTCACAACTCAGACCCAGCGTTCGGTTCCCTTTCCCAGTATTGTGCGCTCAGACCCAGAGTTATGCGGATAACCAGACCTTTAAAGAATTGAACGAATCGTTTGCCTCTTATTTAAATCGAGTGATGATATAATAATGGCTTCACTCGAGTGGTGAACATATGCCACGAACTCAACCACTAATTGCCTTCAATTATAGTTAATGAACACAATTAGCATTCAATTTAATGTCATTTGGCGTGCAATCAGTCCAATGCCAGCACAGGTTTGAAAGGTTGGACTAATCGAGAGATGAGTCCTCAGTCCTCACTCATTAGCCGATTGACGATCGAGGTTGAGGTCTATCGATGGCAATGCAATTATCATTAATAATCAACTCGAATGCAATCGATTTAATCAATTGAGACTGATTTCAATGCGAATGATATCCATTTTCGAGGAAAGCCTCCAAATGTTCTCTTTTAAGGCATTTTCAGTGAACTTATAGATTGCGGAATATGTTTGGTATTTAAATATCTGGAGCTTTCAATACATAAGGTATGGAATGTTATGTTATGGTGGGCTCAGCTGACGACCCGAGCATTAGAACTACCGTAAAATAAAGTGGTTGTGAGTGTTAGTCAACATCTGTCTGCAGTCTCTCCTCAGCCACTTTCCCACGACGAGGACGACCCGATCCGCACAACTCTGGCTCGCAATTGACACACACATACGGGGGTTGGCTCTGACTGGGCTGACAGAGCCTGACAGAGCTCTGTTCGATGATACCAATGTCCAAAATAAAACCAAGTTTTACAATTTAGGGGAGAGAGAGAGAGCCATCAAAAGGACACCGATGATCGTCTGAGCGCAGAGCCAGAGCACAGCAAATATCGTTAACCGAATATGAGAGCTCTTTGACGACCACTGATAGGTCCGACTCTAAAGCACTCTTGAAATGGACTCAATTCAGTCCTTCAGTCCTCTCCGCGATTATTGAGTGCAGAGTCGGAAAAAAGTCCGAAAGACTTATGTTTTGTATATTTGTATGCAATGAGAAGTTGTGTTAATTTGAGTGAAATTGAAGGACAAATGAATAAAATTAAATTAAGAGCCGAACAAACGAACAAACGTTTTACTGATTCTCTAAAAACGTTTTTATTGCTGTCAATAAAGAAAAGTTTCGGACAGTTATTAGCGGACAGACAGTGAAATGGTTTTAATTTCAATACTTATTGTTAGTTCACTTAAAAGTAACATAATTTTGAAGCGAAAGTTGCAAAACGTTTCAAATAAATTGTTTTCACATCTAAATAGATATTTTCAAACAGAAGTCTCTTTTAGGATATCCGAGTTCATGGTTAGGACGCAAAACACGGAAATGAGTGAACACAGTGTATGAGTCTGTGCCTCAATGCTTGATAGGACTCCCTTTTTAATTACTCTCGATTTTATTCGAGACCACTGTTCTTGACTTAAGGTCTGTGTGTTTTCGCGAATCCAATGTTCAGCTAATTATCGTTAATGTAATTATTAAATGGCATTACATCGAACAACAAAGAGCACAACAACTAAGACCCCGAACCCCGACCATCAACCTTCCCATTCAATGGCTCTAATGTTGTCCAAAACTGCTAAATCTGTTCATTACAACGATTGTAATTCTCGTTAGCCGTCAAATCAGAATTAATTTTGATATGACATTAAGCCATAAACGCATTTCAGTTATTAAATGTTTTGAGAATATAAACAAATGATTAGATTTGATGGCAAGTAATCAAACGATAAGCTGTTGTGTCGTATAAATTGATTTCTGTTTTCTTACATTAAAACAAAAGTCATTCACAAATATCTAGATTTAGGAATCGACTTATTTTCGCCTCATTTCGGCGTTTCGTTTGCTTTTCGTCGACAATCTTCTATCGGAAAACTGAGTTATCTTTTGGGCCAAACGTATAAATCCTTATCAGAAGTATATTTAAATTATTTGCCAAATAATAAAATTATTAGAAGATATTCAGTCATAAAATGTGGACTAATTCAGTGGTTTTTTCCATCATTCAAACCCTAAATAGTTTAGTTCGAAAAGCTATTAGTTTTTGGTTATACAACAAATAATATAAATACCACGCGATATGTTTGATATGTTTATGAAAGAGTAAAACAGTCAAACAAATACACATAAAAAGCATAATCTGTTTGTCAGTCGTAAGTCTAAAGACTCGAAAGTCACGACTCGAGCAAAGATTGTTTGCCTAACGGTTGAGGAGCCGTAGAAAAGGGTCATCACTTGTAATCTGTTTGAAGGATATGTAGTTTAGAGTAAAATCTATGCAAATCTCGGATTTTAGTAAATAAAAAGAAAAACAAAACACAAAAACATTGCCCGAAAACCTAATTCATAAAAATAAACTTCGATTTCGAGTTTAATGTCTGTTTTGAATGAATAAAAAAATGTTTTCTATTATTAAACATTGAAATCAAATTTGGAATAAAATTAGTATAACATCCTTACAATATATAATACGAATTTATACCATTTGGAGTATGTCTGGGGTCGACATAGAGTCTGAGTCGGCGCGAAAGTGACGAAACGCTTGAAGGGGTTAGAGCGGGCCCTCAGTTTACAACGTGGGTCATAATGGTTAGCCCACTATATATCACCGACGGGAAGAAACTATCCCGAAGTGATGGCTAACCGACGGGCCACTAGTTAATCTAATGATAGTTTGAGCTGATCTCTGAACTTGGGATAGAGTGTAGTAACCAAATGAGATGCCGTTCCACCGAACAGGGCGTTCAACTGCACTCGATTCTGACCAACACTAACACTGATATTAAAGCCAGCATTCAATTCAAGGTGAAAGACATTTGACTGCAATTCGTATGTATTTTATGCTCAACTAAATTAGGTCGACATCGAGTTTCGGCAAAAGCTGTGCCGCGAAGAGAGAAAATCAAAAGAATATCTCAGTTAGTGTTGGAGTTAGTGTTCGGGGGCTTTGTATCAGAGCCTAAGCCCTGTATGTAAGCCCAGTCCTGAGCAGAGGAGGACTTTGGAGTAGTTGTTATTCTTCGGACAAAAAATGTTTTGCATTTCATTTCCCAAATCTATCCCTTTTATGACTCTTACGCAACATATGTGGAAACGGGTCTAAAGAGATGCCAAACAAAGTCTGAGATGTTTTTTCTGCGAAAACGGACGGATCCGACGGATCGTAGGCGTCGGCGGCGGACCCGACAGACCGAACAGGATTAGAGATTAGCGCTATATTTCGCTCAACCAATTAAAAGTGGGACAAATCAACGCTAGTTGTGGCCCATATATCCGGGTAGTAGTGGTAGTGGATGTCAAGGTTGCCATAACTGAGACCAACTCTATCTCTAATTTAACAAATACTGTGTTTAGCCATCCATTCGTTGTATTCGTATTTACTGCTAACCAATGGCTTAATTGTTAAAACAGTATTGCAATGAATGGTAACAAATAAAGCGACAAAAAATAACCCATAAATAAAAACAATCTCTTCATACAAATAATGAACTTGTCTTTTGGCAAATATCGCGGACGCGCTTAACTGACTTTCGAGCTCAAGGAAAACTCGAAACACAACAACTCTTTTCTTTCTCAATCGCTTATTATTCTCTTCTAAGCGCTAATGCAATCCATTTCCAAGTCTTGCTTTGGATCAGTCTCTCAATGAAAAAACGTTTAGGAGTTTTGAATGGGTTTTGAACTCAATTCCAGATATAATCAATAGATTTGTGATTTAAACCATAGATTTTAACACCTCTTCAATGTCTAAATCTATTCGACGATTAACCTTACCGTCAGTTTGTGCTCACTCTTTGCTCAGTTAATGCATTTGATTAATGATTAATTTATAGAAACGATTAAATCGATAAACCAATTGATAAAGCAATTGGTAAACCAATTGGTCAAACAATTATCATAATTAAATACATTCTCTGTTCCATTGCTTAACAACGAATTACAAAATCCGATTTAATTGATTTAGAAATTGGATAATTCATACAATTTTGTATCGATTTGTTAATCTGTCAGAGCTTTCAATCAAATTGTATTTTTAGATTTTAATGTAAGGCATATCTCAATGAGAGATCAAAATAAATCTACTTTACTCTAAAATTGCATTGAATTAAATATCATGATAATCATGATAATCATGCTAATTATACAGCGTTGAGTCATCAACAGTATTATCAACAAAAGCAATTCATTTTCTTAAACAAATTGATCGAAAATTAGATAATTTTTGTCGACTTTATCGCAATTAAGGACTCGAAAAGCGTCGAAACGCTTCGATATGACTGAAAGCAAGGTTAATGGAAGACCAGGTCAGGAAAACCTATGGGTTTTATATGCAAATCATGAGAAAAGTCTAAAACAATTTTATTTTTCCTTTAAGAAAAAGACTAATCAAATAGGTTTTTTAATTTGTTTCTCTCATTAAAACCTGGTTTTAGAGAAAATCTCAAAATTTAGGCCAAAAATAGGGAAAATCGTCAAAAAAATATTGTCTCAAAAAGCTTTGACTTATAATTCAATAAAACAGAAAAACTAAAGAAAAGATTAGAAAATAAGTGATTCGTTGAGTTATCCCACTTCTCATCAGACTTTATGACCAGTTTCTCTTTCGGGTGAGCTCGGGATAGGAGAGCCAGAGAGAGGGAGGGAGAGAACCAACTGATGGCCTCAAGTTTTAATTGCCATCGGGTTCTAAGACGTGTAGACTTTTATGTAGACTCTTGTGTACTCTAACCGAGCTATTCCTCTATTCCTCGAGACCCAGAAGGACACGCTTAGTATGTTTGGGGCCTAAACTCGGGCCATAAAACAGTCTCTAAAGCCAAACGCGATTCTATAAGAAATAAATTTTGTCTGAAGTGTTAAAAAAAAAGTTAAAGCATTAAATAAATTGCAATAAACGAACGGTTCGTTTCTTAAAATTCAAATCTTCATAAATTTTCGATAACTTTTTTCTCAATAGTGTTAGACTTTATTCAAGAGTGAAGTCTGTTTGAGTGAAATTCATAAAAGCATTGGTTTATAATTTGCAAACATTTGAGTGCATAGTAACAGATAAATAGTTGTGAATAGTGTTTCGACGTATTGGTAGTCATAGTCTTGCTTCTCATCAGACACTGAATGGAATAAACGAGTAAATAGTGATAAAAATTGTTTATATATTCTTTACATATTTATTAGACTCAAAACAGTTTCAGTGCTAAACAGACTCAAAGTCTAGGCTTTGGAAGAGAAGGAGAGTCGTCGTCAATAACTCAAAGTGAAAGCCAGTTTCGTCCCACTGTACACATCCCACTGTAGTTTAGCTACACCTGTGAACATTGGCCAAACATTGGGCAAACATTGGTTAACCGGGGGAGTTGTCTGGTGCTCAGGTGCCCAATCGTACACCATTGCCGTCTACAACAACACAATCATTAATACAATTAAATATGATTCTTATTTTTCATCCGAACCATTAGTTTTGAGCAAAAGTAAGAAAATATCCAAAACAAGTGCATTTAAATGAGCCGAAGAACATGGGTTTTGTTGGGCGTCACGGGAGTCATGGGCAACACGGGCTAACATCGCAACGAGTAAATACCGGGACTGAAAAAGAAGTAAGACTTGTCTTTACCGCAAGGAGTATATCCCTCTCGAGCCTGAGCTCAGTGTATAACCGAAATAATTATTGCTTTCCCTTCAATGCAGTTCAGGTCCGACTCCAAGGATGACCAGTGCCTCAAGTCTTTTAAACTTCTTTTTAAAAGAGAAAAATTAAAGCGAAAAATATAAACTTGTTTTGTGTGTTCGGTGAAAATGTTTTCTCTTTAAAACTTTCCTACACTTTATTAAAATTTAAGTCAAAAACAAGACATGAATTATGCAATCATTACAAACGCCTATTATAGCACTATAGACATGCAAATTCACAATTTTCCTGAGCCTAAACCCAATCCCTATCCCATTCCTGTTCCACATTTGGCCTATTATTGAAAAGACACTGAAGACAAGCATTTCCTTCACAATTGCAAATCCGAATCAATTGAGAACAAATCGGAGAACAAATCCACTTATCATTAAAGACCTCAAAGACCTCGGCACTAATAAATTGATTCGATTCGAACCTTTGATTGCGGTTAACTCTAATAGAAATAAAATAAGAGATTGATCAATGATCTCAGTTCATCGACGACTTCGAGGACGAGATCTAAATTTATGGCCACAGATATGTTCCAAAGGTTTCCGAGACTTCTCTTGAAAATCTAATTTTTCTCTCCTCACAGACAGTCTATGAGCACAAGCTCTGAGTCTACGCCCAGAGCCTGAGAGTCTTTGCTATACCCATACCAGTAATCAACTCATACCAGAGGCTCGGAGTCCGGACGGGGAAAGCAAACAGAGATTCCTATTTGGGATCATTATCTCAGTTCTGGCATCGAATTCAACACATTTTCAGTTACATTACGTTATATTGTATTACAATAGATATGCATTTCTCTGCACTCAATAAACTGATACCAATCTTATATGTGTTTTGTTTGTCGGTCGCAAAAAGCGATTTCCAAAACTAATCTAATAAGATATGAAAGTCAGACCTCGAGAGCCTAACTCACAATGAAATTGGAACCGCTATTCTATTCTATTCGTGATAATATTTGTTTTGATTTTCAGACAATAATAGACATATCGAGTGCAGAGACAATCAAAAGACAACCAAATCTACTATTATTTAAAGGCACCGACACATCCAAGTATTGACCGATTTTAGAACTAAATTACTCGATATTTTAACGCTTGGATAATCTCTTAAATAAATAACATGTTTATCGAGATATAAGTTATGCTGAATATAGACTTTCAACGATAAAATAGTTGGTCTGAGTCGTGATATAAGTCGTGCTCAAAGTAATGCCGAATGAAAGAGACAATTGTCGCGCAAAGCAGTTATTATAACCGAGTAATTAATTATTGGCGAAAGTCGTTATGACTGAAGTGAAAACAATTGAATTATGTTTTTCTCAAACGACTCTCAAATGTCTGTTATGTCTCTCACTTTAGTACTAATCAGTCATTCAATTATTTAACTCAAACTCACGAACTCTTCTTTTGTTTGTTTTCCACAGATTATGAGTTTATTCGCATTTATTCCTATTTATTATATTTATTAACAAATGTTTTTTATATACTTATTATTACAGATAAAGACTTGCAAATGACAAACGAAACGCTCGTTTCCATAATTAGAAACATTTTCAAAGAGAAAAAAATAACAAATCATTAGTTCTATTATTTCGATAACTATTAACTTATTTCGAGTTATTTTAGAGACCGAGGAATTGAATCGATTTGTGAAATAGGACTTCTTTAGACCACTTGAGTGGAGAAGTGGCAAAATGCTGATCAAAGTGATTCTCAAACCGCCTAAACTTGGTTTATCCAAATAGGAATTTGTTTGGACCTTGGATTTTATGATCTTAGCTAAACCAGTATATAATTAAATCAATGTTTTCCCGCTTTTCTCTGCCTTATGTAAAAAGTGATTCGTAACGCTTGGGTACAGTCTTTTGCGATCACTTGCTTTGAAGAGAAACTCGCGTTTGTATACCCGATGGTCAGGAAAAGCACTCATCCCTTAATAGCGCTTCAACTGATAGATAGTCTTCATTGATGAGGTCCAATAGAATTGCAACAATTGGTTCTATTAATAAGCGAGTAGTTAGAAGCAAATGAATCATTGAAGATATTATGAGCATGATTATTTGCGATCATTTGCACTCATTTTACTCATTTCGATCCATTCATTTGAACTGAAATCATCTGATATTCAAGTGAATGGTCCGGCATTTCAGTCAATGATGCAATGGTTTTATTCTGTGAACTGCAAAGGCATTTGGCTTTCACTCAAATTCATATTTTAGTTATTTTTCAATAAAATCCAATCAAAAGCCTTTTTGACGAAAGACGTGGACATTTAGCTCATTAGCAAATCTGGCATCAAATGAAATACAAATGAAATACAAATGATATTCTATTCAACTGACAATAATAACAAACACTGTAATCGACACTATTTTCCAAAAACGGATAGTAAACTGATATAAATGTCAAACGCATTGAAAAATAATAAACAATTGACTGCAAAACGAGACTAAACTAAAGTCAAATCAGTTTCTGATCTATCATTTGATGGAAACTATGGGTCAATAATATTGAATTAAATTATTATTAAGCAATAAAAATATCAAAATCTACTAAAATTATTGTTTGTGTTGTAAATCAGTTCAAACTCGTTGTTTACAAATGCAATGCTAAGGAAAGAGATCTTATTTAACAGACTTTTGAACTGAAATTACATTTTCTGAGCTGAAAATCAGTTTCAAAGGAGTTTTAACGAAGAAGTGTTTTGAGCGCTGTTTAGGTGTTGACATCAATACAAGTCATTCTCATTAGGGCTTACTTTTGACTTACCTTTGATTGTATTGAATCAAGTGATGCAACCCTTGAGAAACAGTCTTTCAATGAGTGACGGTTTGGGCCAACCATTCATTGAAGAGAAGAGCGTCAGTCGCGTCACCGCCTTTCACACAATCTACTCTACCTTTCATACTCTTTTACCTTTTCTATCTTAACTCGGGTTACTTTACTTGATATCACTTCTAAAATATTATACACTTTACTCGTTTGCCTAGTCTTTAACAAATTGCATGAATGATAAGTTTTTCAGAGATAAATGCTTTAATCAGTTTTGTAAGATTATATTGAAGTTTTGTCAAAACAACTCTGTGAAAAAACACAAAGGATATAATGATAATTAAGTATTCTGAAGAAAAACACGTACAAGGAGATGATCGTCACCTAGCAAATCGAGTTTGTCATTGATTCGAGTTATCAAAACTAACTGACAGTTCAGTTATCAATTGAAACTTTAAAATCGTAATTTTCCTGAACTTTGTCAATTCAAAACAATGATGGGGACAGTGATTGTAACAGTGATGGCATTTCTAATTAAATTTACTTTAGAGCCATTCAAAGTGTATGGAATTTACCAGACTTATCAAGATCGAGTTTTTAGAGTTAAGTGCATTAATTGAGGAATCATTGAATTATATTTAAAAGAAGTGATCGATAAGAGAATCATTTGATCGATGATCAAGGCCATTCAGTACGTTAATTGGCCTATTGATGATCATTTGCCACAATTGTCCTTAACATGCCTTCGATCCTTTGCTACTACGAAGAAGCTCATTGCCATCATTGCCATCCCATTGAGTATCTTCTGTGGTATCAGTGATGGTCAGTGTCCAGAGTGGAGTCAGTGGTAGCCACTGAGCGGTAGTGCGAATGTGGTAGCAGTCAGTCAGTGGTGAGCACGTGTTGGGCCCTTCGAGTCTTCGTGAAGGCAGTGCTTGTGATTGACGTCAGTGCAAAGCGAGGATCGGTTGAGAGTCGACGCAAACGATTGCAACTCATATCCAGTTATAAAGCCTTCAGTGAATACAATTCAGTCGATGTTCAGTCGCATTGCTCTCAACACTAATAACCGCTATTTGAATGACTCTTTCAATCAAAGCATTGCCTTATATTTAATTAGTTTTCTGTGATTACAAACTATTTATTCAACAAATATTAGTAGCAATTAATGTGAAGGTTTATCCCACGACCGGAATGTCAGCTACTTTGGTGTCCTCGGCATTCTTCGGCGACTTCGGAGACCATTACCGAGTAAGTAGTGATACCTCACTCACGACTGTCGCGACTTTTCCTCTTCTCTACCACTCATTGCTTACATTTTTGGCTCTCAATCACTGAAACTATTTAAACAATTACTGTATTTATAGCCAAATGCTATGACTCTATGACAAGTGATCTCTACTTTTCAGATCTTAACCTATGATTGAGATCTAATTTATCAATTGATTTGATGTCAGCTTTTGTTGTTTAGACTGATATTGAATAAAATAGTTTTGAAAAGGACTGAAAAGTTCAAAATAGGTTACGATGTTATTCAAGTGATGGTGTGTGGGGTCGGCACCAGTGCTCAGTGCAGGTGTCGGGTGTATAGACAGTCCCAAAGTTGGCGAACGATCTAACGTTTGTTTTTATGCCAAACCGACTGACAAAACATATTTAGACTCGTCTTAGGCTCTAAAACAAAGGCCAACAGCGCTTCCAATGGATTCCAATGGACTCCAAACGCATTCCCAATGTATTAATGTATTTATTATTTACTGGGATTTAACGGTTAATAAGTGAGTCAGTAGTGATGGTTCAGTACTGGTTATGGTATACTTGACTATGAAAATAGTGTATTAGTTGTTTAGGTCAGGGCATACAAGTTGTACACTCTATGCCACTCTATGGTGTGCTCTCAAGTCTAGTTTCAATGTAGGCTATGAGGCATTGAGGCTGTCATACATCGAGGCATACATTGCTTCTCATGCTTGCAGTCAACTCTTGTCTGATCTGATCCAACATTTATCTCCCCAACAGTCCAACGGCTCAACAAGTTTGCAGAACTCATCCAAAAACGGTTTTGGATCACAAAACGACTCACCTCTGAAGAAGTCGAGTCTTAGCTCTGTTTATACAGCAGTGCAACAAAACAACAGTAACTCTAATGTAAATGTTATGAACCGTCGGTTAGTGACCACAACGGCCAGTGTTCCGATAAACTTAACCCATTCAGCGGTTCATCGCATGCAGTCTTCGCCAACAGTGCCAGTAATGCAACAGAAGAGTCCGCTCGGTGTCCACAACACCAATACTCAGCCCCAGATGACACTGTCCAGAGGTCTGACCCCCTCTAACCAGTGCTCCCAAAATAACACAATTAACGGCAATAACCTAAACAAAGAGCACAAGAAGTTGGACCGGAGTTATAGTGAACCGGCGGAGAAGAACAACCAACAACTGGTTCGACTCAACTCGGCCTCAGCAACAGTGGCCGGACCGATGTCATCGCGATACAAGACTGAGCTGTGCCGTAGTTTTGCCGAAGTGGGCACTTGCAAGTACGGCGATAAGTGCCAGTTCGCTCACGGAGGACACGAACTCAGAGTCATTACCCGACACCCAAAGTTCAAGACTGAAAACTGCAAGAGCTTTCACTCGACCGGCTTCTGTCCGTATGGCCCGCGCTGTCACTTCATCCACAACAGCGAGGAGTCAAAGAAGAATGTGTTGAACAACCTGTCCGGTGGCAACGGTTCCAACTCTGGTGAGACCAATAACGTTCAGAACAACCGATACGGCGATCAAATGATTAATGGCCTCAACATTAATGGAAATACTAATTACGTGAAGACATATCACTCCAATGGAGGCACTCATCCATTGCGTCCGAAGGCCCTATCAATCGGGAGCTATAGTCTGGGCTCTTCCGGAGAGATCTCTCCCCCGAGCAGTCAGAGTGGAAGTCCGACATCGCTCAATAGTTTCTTCACTGAAGACCCGTTCAATCCGTTTGTATCTTCAAACGGCCATCCAATCGGTTCCAACGCAAACAATGCGTTCTCATTTTCACCGGACTTCGCGTCTTTGATGTCCCAACACAACGGCAAGTCCTCCGCATTCGGTGGTTCGCAACCGGCTCTCTGTTCAACCTTTCCGTTAAGCGCAGACATTAGTGAGCCGTCGGGAATGCCGACAATGTTTTCCAATCACTTCCAGACCTCATCTAATAAGACATATGAACAGCACTTGACTGACGGAACTCAAGGTATGGCCACAACTCCGCCCCCGCAGGTATCAAAGCTGACACCTGTGGCCTATCCGTTAGCACCGGAGTCGCCGGTGGAAAGCATTGCCTCAGACATAGAGGGTATGAAAATGGATAACAATCTGAGTGCCACTCTTCCGACCTGCAGTTCCCCTTTGGATGTGAGCAAAAGTCTTCCTCGATTACCGATATTCACTCGTTTTGCTAATAATGGCAACAATGACTCGGAGTAGAGCCTGGGTTTGGCTCAGAGCACAACACAAACCCTCTTTTCTTCTATTGAGCCCCAAATGCGGAACTTTTGTCCACATTTTGCTCTGGAATTCCCTTCGCTTTAAATCTATTTTTTAAGCCCTACTCATTCTACTCATTCTGTACTCACTCTCAGGTAATTTATTACACCTTATTGTGAATCACGTATTATTCAACCTTCGGGACCAACACATAAACACTTCTTCGCTATATCTTCACATACATTGTCCACACATTTCAGTACAGATTCAGTCCTTACTTACCCTTAATTAGTGATTTGTTTACTTCATTAGTCATAGCTATGGCCAGTCCTCAGAAGGACTAATGGCTTGTGTCCGGCAGTCGAGAGTCCGCTCAATCAATAACTTATTTATCAATCAATCATAATATCAATAGAAATATAAATTGTTTTTATAGATAATTAAGATTTTGATAATTGGATGCTTTAATCAGTTGAAAGCCTTAAAACGTTAGAAGCGATTAGAATTATCTTGTTATTTGACATTCATCTCGAAAATCATTTCAAATTGTCTTACATAT
>JAQGAJ010000324.1:0-16865 GCA_034689365.1 Liebstadia similis | reverse complement strand
GTCTTGTCATCGCTGGTATGCTTTCAATCATTTCAAACCATTTTATTTGATAACAATTAGTAAAACATTTGAAGCATTTTAATCATAAACTTTAAAAATGAATGTTAAATAGTTTTAAATCAACATTTCCTTGGATTGGATTTAATATTTTGTTTATTTAAATTACAGCAAAAGTGGACGAAAACGACATAAAAATCCCGAAATTCAGTCAATTATTCTCTTCTCGCGGTCAGTTCCCACTATGGGAAGCAAATGAAATGGAAGAGAGAATCTTAAAGCACTTCGACTGGACATTCCTGACCCCAACCGCTGCCACTTATATCGACTTCTTCTATGAGAAATTAATTCCTCCGACAAAACGGAACGGTTTGAGTCTAAAACATATCGAGTACTATATGGGAAGAGCTCTCGGTATGAGATAGTCTTTCCGTCAGTCCGTCAATAAACAGTAATTGTTTGTCAATAGATTTGAATTTCTATCAGTTCAGGCCATCATTAGTCGCCGCTTCGATTATCTATTGTGTTCGCCAGAAAATGAGATTATTTCCCACGTGGACTAAAGCCGCCCTCAATGTCTCCAAGTATTCGGTCAATCAATTACAAGAATGTGTCAGAGAATTGTATATCTCTTTCATTGGTTTCTTTATCTTAATTAATATCTTTTATCGATAGAACCAAATATGAAGTGATGGCTCAAAACAGTATACAAACAGTGGTCGACAATAGTCTGGATATGTTTAACGATTCGGGTATTTTCGAGTGTATAATATAGTCTTTCATTGAAGTGTTGATATTTATCTACTTTTTTGTTATATTGAGATGTTTTTAGACTTCAATTCTATTTGAGTCTAAAATATATTTATCCAAAAAACACTGTAATTAATGATTATTTTAATATTAGTTAATTTTAATTAAAAATTGTCACAATTTGTCTTAATTACTACAAAATGCTTATATACTCTAAACTAATGGAAACTCAATTATAAGATCCCTTTTTGATGGTCTCAACCATTCTCTTAAGCATATTAGGCATCAGATCGATGTGTGTGTCCACACATTTGACAACACAGGTCTGGAACTGATCGGTGAATCCCTTCATCTGGGAATCGGTGGTCCTATCGGTCACTTTGTCTTTGATGCCGTCCTGACAGCTGAGAACACACCTCTCGATTCGATCCTAAGTGTTAACACAATTAGCAAATGATCAGATCGGCTGAACTCCGACCTGGAATTGGTTGACCTCCCGCTCGACATAAGTCTGTGCCAATTGAATCGGTTGAGAACATCGGGCGATGCAGTCCTGGTTCTGCTCAAGAGTAGTATCGGTTCGGTCGCAGCACTTGGCGGCACATCTGTGCATATCTGCCTTCAATTGCAATCAATGTTAGACAGTGTTAGACATGGTTTCGGTTCTACAAGAAGTGAGTCATTCAGTTGTCATCAAAACATTAAGTCTGACTCATGTCTTGTATGTCAATCATCTCTTCAGATGAGTCATCGGCAGCTGTTCTCGTGATTGTCACCATTGGATCCAAGGATAGTGAGGTCTATGGCTGTCACTGCCCTCGGATGTGCTTTATTGGCCATCGGATTCGGTTATTTGATCCAATTGTTCCAATCATAACATCCATTGTTGACATTCAGAGTGAGTGAGCGATGAGACAGAACTCAATGTTTTGATGGCCACTGAAGTGACCGCGGGAGGGATGGTCGGGATGAATGGTCGGGTGATGACAGACCTGGACTGTCCTAAGACATTGGTAGTCGAGATCATTCATAAGCCGGTGAAAGGCCTTCTGCACACGTGTTTGTGCCTCTTCTGCCATAACTGGTCTATCAATACATCGATAGTTTCGATACCATTGGAACAAAACTTCAAAAGTATTTACAAAACTTTTTTGTCGTTTGTCCTAAAGTTTGTCCCAATTGTGACCCATTGTGAGCAATGGTATAGCAATAGAAGTGTATGTGTGGGCAATCTTAAGGTGCAATAGGTCTTAACCATGGAATCTATGCCTCATTAGTCCAATTGTGGACGTCTGGACCAATAATTATTTGTTAGGCTTTTATTATGCAAAGGAATCAATGCATTGAACGGTTGGGTCGGCTATAAAAGTATAGCCCAACCGAAGAACCGACGGATCGCCGTTCAGTTCAATTAGAGTCGCGGCAAAACTACTAAGTAGTGACAACTGACTTGTTTATGGTCGCCTCCGAGCCATCTCAAGACTCAGCACACAATTGGCAACGCTTTTCAAGAGTTTTGCCTCAGTTCTGATTCAAATAACAAATCAGATCCAAAGTTAGAGTTAGAGACGGGAATAGAGAACTCAGTTGAGACTCAAGAACAGAGTTATTGTTGGCTCACTTTGTTTGAATAAAAATGACCTTTTCTTTTGTGAGCTCATGGCTCAGGAGATGATCATCACTCTAGACCTCGATTTCAAGACTCTCGAGGAGTCATATATTACATTAAATAAAAAATAAGTCAGATTTATAGATGGCTTCCGCCCCTCAACTCCCGCCTCAACTCATCTGCCTTTGTCTGACCCGATGGCCCGACGGCCCCCAATCACCCCCATCTACAGTGATTGGTGATTGCCAACCATCTACACTGATTTGAAGTCATCCTGGGTGGTTTTATGGCTTCCCTCGATATACACATAACAAAGTATATAACATAAGAAAGTTTTAACGTTTTATTTTATTAAATCGTTTTGAATACCAGTTATTGGAGAAAAAGAAAAGCCGCTAATAATGGGTAGAATAAAGTTAGTAACCTTGTTTCAAATATCTAATGTTAACTCAACTCAACGTCGATCTCATGCTGTGTGAGGCCTCTCATAATTCGATAGATCGAAGACTTACCCGATTGAGGAGATTGAGGACAATCTACTGATATGTCGATCGAGTGGTGGCTCTAAACCCAAAATTAGATTAGAATCAGAATCTCCTGAAAGTCTGATATAAAGCCAATCCTTTAATCATTGCTCTCATCACTAATTGAAAACCTTTACCCATAATAAGTGTAAAATTACTGATTTGAGTGAAAGCCCTCCACTAATGGAATCGGATTTTTCTAATTTTGAAATCTTTGACAATAAAAAGCGTTTTCATATCAATAGCTTATTGTCTTCATCTCATTGTCCGTGCGATACAAATAGACAGTTGGAGGAGCTATAGATCAGCCATACATCTGATGATAATAAGAGTCAGTTTACTGTCTATCTCTTGTGCAATGACTCCAAATACAAAAGATGTTTGTTATTCAAGACAAAAGATTTTGTTCGCCGACCACTCATTAATTGTGATTTGGGCTCAAAAGTCGATTCATTGATGAATTACTCGTTTTTTATCGACAAATGTTTTGATTTAAAATTTGATCACAAATACAATGTTTTTAAACGTTAGAAAATATTATTAGAAAATATTGTTCTAAAGGCTTGTTTGTCAAGGCTTTCTATCATTAATTCAATGCCTTTATTGAGACAAATATATCTTAATTTGTTATAAAAAGTATATAAACATTAATTAAAGAGTAATTATAGGAAATTTAATTCAAAAACTAGATTAAAAAATAAGTGATGTTATTGATATTGATTAGAACAATAACATTGGCCACAAACAAGGTGATTGTGGTGATACAACGCTTGTATAATACAATATAATGTAAATAAGAGGTTAAATGATTTGAAATTCTGAGAATAATATTTGGATCAAAGGGTGATAGCCTTGTGAGGGACTGCCCATCGATGTCCTGTCCATTAGTTTAATTCTAAGCGATTAAAGAATTATTTTGTAACGAAAGTCAGTCAATAAATCAGAATTGAATTTGTTTTCGTTCACGTGAACAGACATTTACATAACAATCATAATAAGATCAATAGATTATTAGACGAGTCGTGCATTCATTAGATTTCAATGTCAATCCCAAGAATTATTGATCAGAGGAATCCCAGACTAACAAAAAATTGTTTTTATTCATCACTTTATTCCATGTTATTTAATAAATTTCCCGAACGTGTTATCCATTCGACTAATTATTATTTAATACATTAATTTCTGGTAATGTAGTCAATAGTGGGCTTACTTTCAAACAAAACCAGAGGTAATCAACATTTAAATTAATTGAGGTCACCGAAGGAACTCTTGCCTTACGTTTGTGCAACTCTTTCCGAGGTCTAAGTGGTCAGAGGGTCGCTGGAAAGCCAGACCTCGGGAAAGACTTCCTCCAAATGGGTTACTAATGACTTATTTCAATTAGAATTATCCCAAAATCGGTTAACTCTATCACAATGTGATGAATGTGATGGATGATTGTGGGCCCCAATGTGGGGGTGTTTTTCATAGAAAAGCCAATTCTAATAATTATTGTTTAGATAACAGTTTTAATACTAAATACTGAATGAAATGCAAATTAATGGTGACTTTTCTTGAAACTAATAGGTCTGACGCCCAAAGAGTTCATCGAAATATTTTGATTGTTTAGTGGATTAGATGTCTAGAGATGTCTATTATATATATATTATATCTCTTATCGCGAATCCATTAATGTTAAGCATGTGTTAAGTCTATCGATAAGAGAGACCTCAAAGTAAAAAGTTTATCGTTTTTGAGGTTAGTTCACAAGAATTGTGGAAACATTGGAAGAATGCGATCGTTTGAAGGTCTTTGAGGTCTGACTATGTTTTGTGGCTATTGTTTTGGAAACAGAGATGACTCAGACATTACATTATTACTGCATTACTATTACTAATAGTATTAATATTGAAATAACTGATAGTTTGGATCAATTGGAAGCCTAAGGAGTCGTCTCTGTTTGGCTCAAATGCCGTTCAAATTCATTACAAGTTTTCCGAGAAATTTAAATCAATAAAACTGTTTATTCGTAAGTTTGGCCGCAATTGCCTTCGATTCGACAAAATTCCGGTAAACTCCAGGTAAAGGTTAGCCTCACGCAGATCGAGGTAAGGATTACACAACCAATTGATACACTACTGTCTCACTTGAGTTAATTCGTGTCAATCGCGGTCCCAATCAAAGTAACAACAATTTGTCTCTCAGTTAACCATTTATTTGATTCCAAACACAATCTCTTCGCTCTTATCACCACTGAGTCTGAGATCATGTTGTTGTTGATCATTAGGGTTAAACAATGAGCCAATTAACTTGATTAATGGCGATTACCATGCCTGCCATACCATACCTTACCATACCATCCTTGCTCATATGAATAATATTGCCCATATTGACGATTAGCTCCTCTGCGGCACAATTTAGTTATTGATTTTCTCTGTTGAGGCAAATGAATAGCACTTTTTTCAGTGGACGGAGTCTTAAATCGATATTTTATGTGAATTATTCTCAGTTTGTGTCAAAAATAAAGCCATTAATTAAAAGAGCCTTCGCTTTGAATTACTTTCAATTAGATAGAGATTTGAAGAAATTTATATTTATTGCATCACTTGATTGGTGTTTGCTCTCAATTACAGTCTCGTTAACATCGGTTGCACTCAAATTGTTTAATAGAGAGGTGAAGGAAGGGAAGGGTAGGGTTGGGGAGTCCAGTGCGGGTGTACTGTGAGGTACAGTCTATTTGGCACTCAATTGGTATTACCATTACCTACACTAAAACACTATTACATACATTAATACACTGTAATTGTTTGCATTGATTTTCCCACAAACTAATCATTACTTTTACCACTCATTACGTAATACGAGACGGACTTATGTTATGTATTGTCTTATGTTAGGGATGTTAGGGATCAGGGCTTATGCTGTGCTAACCAAACACAGTCCCGACTCTGAGCTCACAATTCATTGACGACTCGCGTAACTCACAGACGAGTTCGTAATCGACACCCAATTGACGTAAAAATACGACACAAATCCTTATTAAATGACTGTTAAACCGACTTTTATTGTCATACAAACAAACAATAAAAACTAAATTTAAACAAAAATAAACATAAGTTATAACAAAATTAGTTTAGGAGACGATAGAGTTGTGATCGAGCGATATGTTTGCATCCAATGACTCACATTTCAGGATCTCTTAATTGTAATTTCAATCATTGCTTTTCCGACAAAACCCTTAATCGCTTTTGAGGTCTAATTTTAAATCGCTTACAATAATTGCAATAATTATTTCTTAACAAAACGGGTTATCATCTGAGATGTCATCGGATGTCATCACTGATCCGTTACATCAGTCGACAAAAAATAGTTTAGTTTACAAATTGATTCTATTTATGTAACTATTGTAGAGAAATGTAGAGAAATGGATGAAATTGAATAGGATTTTAAAAGATTAAACAATAACAAAGAGATTCTAACGATAGACAGAAACTAATTCTATGGTATTCCTCGAAATTCATGGAATATTAACCGCAAAAGTGTAGGCAAAAGAGCAAGAATCAGATGAAAGTTAGTTACTCTGTATTAGAAGCTCAGACAATAACCTTCGCCAATACTGCCCAACAATTTAAAGCCAAATGTTATCTCAACCGAGCGATTCAGTGTTCATGTGTTCGGTCGATCACAATATTAATGATGATAATTGGTTTGACTGAAGATCCGTAGGTTTGGTGTTCAAAGGTATTCAAAGGCAATGAAAGAAAGCCATTACACAAATAATCTCTGGACTCAAAAGACAAGATTACGTCAAAACTCTTTGGTTTACTCTTTGGTTATGAAAATGATATGTTTTTGTGTTACAAATCATTGAATATTCTCAATCATTAGTATAGTAATAATGAAGAGAAGACATTAGTGTTAATTCAGAAATAGCAGTCCACACGCAAAGAGCACATCCGTGAAGAGCATGTGGACGACCTAACCGGCTCTCCAGTGCTCCCGAGCTTTCTAGAGATGGTTTGTCCTCTTTATTCATCTATTATTAGCGGCTTTTCTTCTTTTCTTTAATAACTGGCACTTAAACTGATTTAATGAAAAAACAGTGACTTTTTTGGTATCTTTACATCTGTTGAATATGTTGTTGGTATGGGTCTGGTATGGTATGAGTCTGGCCATTGCCACTATACCACCACCCAGGGAGATAAGTTTTGGGGCGGAAGCTACCCATAGCTACCTATAAATCCCGAGTTATTTTCTTCTTTACGTAATATATGACTCTTCGAAATGGATAGACATCCGAGTGATGATTATTGCCTGCGATGAGCCCACAAAAGAAAAGCACTTTTTTTATTCAAACAAAACTGACCCAACTTTGTGTCAGATCAGAGCTCTGGCAAACCGTTTGGAAAAGCGTAGAGAATTGTGTGCTCAGTCTTAATATCGCTCGGAGGAGAGCCATAAACATGTAGTAGTTTTTTGTACCGCGACTGTAATTGAACTAAAAAAGATTCATCTCTTCTCCCGTTTTTTGCTTTTCTTTTATTCTTTAGTTTTTTAGCCAAAGTAGAGAACCCCTCAATAATTAGTGCTCGCATTTGTTATACGTTTTGTGGGTCAGTGCCCTTCCCTATGCTCTTCTCTATACCATTCTCTATGCGAACCTTGAAATTTGTAACAAAACTATATTGAAATGTCGAACGCATCACAAAAACGATACGATTATTACATATTTTAATCAATAGTATGATCTGTTGTTAACACAAACACTTGTATAGCAATCAAAACTGTGTTACACTGTTTTGGCATTGATTTGGTCGACAATAAGATACCGAATAAATGGATTGGCTCTGAGTCTCACACAACCGGACTTTATTGAGGATGCGTTGGATAGTTCTTTGCATAACTATTTCAATCATTTCCGATCATCATTTACCACAAGACTATCATTTTCTTTAAATGTTTTTATATTACTTCGGATATAATCGGATATAAGGTATTGAAATTCAAATTATAATTAATTTGCGGTAATTTACCCGCGGATGTGCTTAAGATATGCTTTGGATGTCCTCTGGATGTGCAGGAGTGAGGACTCCTTCTGTTTGGTAGGATGTGAGGCGTGATCGCAACCATAGATAACTAGTTTCCTCAACAGTGAGCATATTATGATCATTAGGATCAAGGTGTGCGCTATTAACTCAATCGAGTCAATTAATTGGATCATCTCTAGGCTCGCATTCCCTGCGCATCCTTTATTACAAACTCGATTAGGTCTCAAATATTTTTGAGACATCGGAAATTGGCTGTAATTCCAACAGTCCTTTAAAAAAATGTTATAATTAGTTATTTTTTATTATCCCTTAAATTGCAGTCCAGTTCTGAAACCTTTGGAACTTTGGTTGAGAAAAGATATAATTGTTTTTATTTAAAAGTGATATCAATGAAGAGGAAAGTCTGATATTAAGTGTTAGACAACATTAGCTAACATTCACTTAGTTGTGATAACTGAAGACTTGTCTCAAGTTTGCGCTCATTTCACAATTGATCGGTGAATTCCCTCATTTGTATTAGGAATAGGCTGTTCTCCAACAGCGGGCAATCCCAATATTACTAACACAATAACAATAACAGACAATCCTTTCTCTTGACATTTAATTTATACTTTTATGCCTTATTTACAAATAGAGAATCAGTTTTGGGTTTATTTTTAGAAATCGGAATTTTCGTATTTCACGATCGAGGATATGAGATATGAGACAATATTTCTATTTATATTCCATTTATCGCATTATTTATTTGATTCAAATAGTTTTCTCTGTTTCTCAGTGTTTGTCTCCCTTTCCCTTCGTTACCCATCATTTACATGATTTACACTTCAGATCCTTTTCGATTATTTGCATCCATAAATGAAATTTTCGGAAACGACTTTCAATTTTTGTAAACTTTTTTCCGCAAAAAATAGTTGTTTAGTTTGAAATTTGAGGCAAACGTAGGAATACATAAGCAAATGGTTTGCATTTATTTAAGTCTAAATAATTAAGCGTATGATAGAAATAGTAGAGAAATACACAAAATTGATGGCTTTGTTCTGAGAAAATCGTTTAAGTTTTTAGTCAATCGAGAACTCATATATTGGGCAACGAGTAGGCGAACCACTATTTGGGCCAACACTGAGTCCTATTGTGCGGACGAAAGACCAATGATTTCAATCACTTTGTCTTTCGATTGTCGGACTTTTCTCTGTCTTTAGGAAACAATTGCAGTCAAGCATTGCATAAAATAAAAGTTTTGGTTATGACTACGATATTAATGCATCGGTTATACCAAACTATATGAAGTCCGCCAACGCATTGGTATTTTTGTGGCGAAAAATAGCTTTTATTGTTAACATTACATCACTATTGTTGTAGATCTTGTATACAATACACCCATCGGTTTTGGTCTTTTGGTCTAATGACGAGATCATAGTTTGGATCACTTTTCCAAATGGATAGCTATCTCAACCGCAAATGTCAGTGCATTCCTTTCCACACCGGCCCTCCTTCTCATCCCGAATGCACTTTTTGTCCCAAAGAATGAGTTTTAAATCGAGTTCAGACATGTCTCGATTGAAGGGAACGACTCATCGCTCAGTTATTTATCCGAAAGAGAGAAATATTTTTACGGAAGTGGGTTTCCGATTAAAAAATGACGTTTTTCTCGTCAGAATTCTCGTCAGAATACTAGAGATCGGTGTTTGAGTGTAATAACTATTATATAGTATTATATAGCAGAGAGTGATAGCAAAGTGTGTGCTGTGCTTACAGTATGTGCTGTTCTGTTCTGTGTGTGAGTTCGGTTCCAAACATTGTACGTAACGCGCCGTCAATTGCTTCGGCGTAACCGAACGCGCACAGAGATCCCTCCCCTCAGCCCCCACTCCTTTTTTACCGGGGATTTTTGAAGTACTTATAAACTAACTAAAGTCATGCCGGTATTTATTGAGATAGAAGACTATCTGACTATTCAGTTGGCACATCGCACTCAACACAGTGTCAGAACAGACCTATTGTGTTAAGAGTTATGTGATTTTAGCAAAAGTGTAATCACTAACTGACCCATTGATGTACCGAAACATAGTTTTATGATAATTATGAACGAGTGTTATCTCGCGTCGAGCTTTTTACGATCGGCCGAATTCATATACCGTACTCTTTACAAGTGTCACCAACTTTTCACATCTAGTCATATGTCTTGTCCTTTCGATCAAATGTCAAGTATGTGTCCGAATGTCCGAAACCAAACGATAACTCGAATTAACTCATATTAGTATTAACTCATTGGTGGTTGAGATCAAGTCTTTAGTAGTCTATTGTTATAATGTTCTCAATGTTTCGTTCACTCGATTTCTAAACAATTGTTTGGTTTTCCATTGATTACAGAACTTTTACGACACCAACAGTTGGTATTACTGTTAACATTGTTAGTACTGTTCCTCTCATCTCACATCGCAATGGCATCTCCTCTAAGAAGTGGATCAGCCAAACAATCTGGTTCTCCATCTTCATCCTCATCGTCTCGTCGGCTGTCGATGAGTTCGCCAAAATGGGTCAATCCGTGCCGATTGCCAACACATCCCATCGATCCCGACAAAGACTTTGCTGGTGCTCCTCCCGTGCCCGTGAAGGAACTGTTGCGCAACGTTATGAATCGGGCAAAATATGCCCGAAACCATGGCCAACAAGTGAAGGAAGTCTTTGTAAGTCTTTATTGACGTTAATTTCTTGTTTGTTATCAATGTTTTGATAATTGTCCGCATATGTAATGTTTAGTACTTTCTTGTTTATCACTTCTCATATAAGTCCTTACGCGAGAAAATCTTATCCCAAGAAAGAAATATAAGAAATATCTAAGAAATCAGTTGCAAATCAAAGTTTGGGTTTGATATCATGTCTGTTGTCGTTAGGCTTTCGTTTAATTTAATTCAAACTATTGTTACGGATATGTGTTTTGATTGCCAGCTCTGATGCAATACATTTGACACTAATATAAGTAAAACATTAATACATTTAAACATAAGTTATCGGTTTCTATATTATAAGACATGATTTCGCATTTATGGCATACCTCGCGATAACTTCTAATTATATTGATTGAGACAATAGCCCCGAACCAAACCAAACCAATTCATTGCCGATACAAAACTCATTCATTGAATATTGAATTCAAGTTTAGTTTAAAGGAAAGGAAAAACTATAACAAAATTAACGGAAGCTTTCAAAGAATTAAAGGCCAATAAAAGTTCAATTAAAAGCTCGAAATGTAATGAGATTTAAGCTTTGGCTCAATTCAATTAACTATAAATCATATCCTCCGCACTCTCGACACACAACACATCCACTAAAGAATGTCCTCCTCTTTGAACTTCAATTTTGCGGCACTTTTTAATAATTGTCGCATAAATTGGTTCAAAAGAAGTGATTCTAAAATTGACGTCAAAATTGTTTCAACAAAATTGTTATTTTGTTGAACAGAAGCGACAAAAACGACAAAATTATGTCTAATCTGTTGTCGGACTTGAATACAACTTTTATTTGTTATAATTTTTATCGTAATATTTAATTCTAACGATAAGCCTAAAGCAGATCAAAGACATAAACACAGAGAGAGTTATCAATTGCTTAGATTTCTTCTCAACAATAATTGTATTAATCAAATCAAATCAAATAAAAGCATTTGATTCCGACTTCAGAAAAGGTGATCCGCTTTTGGCTTCGGTAGGAAAGTATATCAAAGGCTTCTTCTTATCAATAAATCTCAAACAAATTCCGCAAACTTTATGGTCGCCTAATGATTGACATCTAATAGTATTTCAGTTATTTTATTGAAATAATTTCAAACATTTTCCGATTGGGTTTGCTTTTTATTAATGAGTGCTTTTGTAGAAATGGTTTTGTTTTGGATGACTCACTAAGCGATGAGAAATCGTTTGTCTCTCTTATTAAGTCTCGGTATAAGTCGTGTATAAGTCGGTCAATACTATGATTGCGATGACATTGAATTCAAAGTAAACTAAAGTCAAACGAAAACACTTTCAATTAACTGAAGGAAGAGTTGTTAAACGGATCGATCGCATACCTGAGCGATGGGGTGGGCGTCCAATTGGATTAACTAAATGCTTGACTAAACAGTTAGCCCTAAAACTTAACGCTCTATGAGTTCGTTGTCTTTAAATGATTCATAACTCGAGTATTTACACAAAAACAATCCAATAATCGATTTATCTGACGATCATTTATCTTAATTTGAATTTTCCGTTTACTTTCAGCTAAATAACACTTTCCCTGAGCCTGAGTTTGAAGAAGGGGTCCGAACCTACCGACAGGAATGGCTTCCAGAAATCCCGCGAACTTCTGAAGAAGTGTTTCAACAAATGAGTGTAAGTGTAGTTCACTTTCTGTTAGACATAAGAGTTTCCGAAGAATTCCCAAATCCATTGTCATTACTGAAAATGATTTCAATGTTTTTAAAAGCTATTGATTTATATCATGAAATCAAGCGATGTATTGATCTTTGGTTACATTCCATCCATACTTACATTCCATTCCTCTGCAGTTCGACGAGGCGTTCACCACAGCCTATGAGTACATACAATACTTCGCTGTGGGCTTAGAACAGATCCTTTTGGATCAGGTTCTTCACGATGGAAAGATGACACAGGAATTCAAAGACATAGAGTACGATCTGTTCCAGTTGTTGTGCGAAATACAACTGGGAATGCATTTGCAGAACATTGAGCCAAAAGCCGATGTCTTGAGGCACGTAATGTCTCATCAGTATCGGGACATCAACGAGACTTCGCTAAGGAATCTCCGCGATTACCTAATCCTAAGAGATTATATATCGGCCACCAATTATATCGCCCAACTGTTCGCATATCTCAAATCAAAACTGAGGACCGACTCATCTTCGGCGGAGGTGTAGACCAGTGGCCGACCGATGGAATCGGTGGCCGAGTATTGGTTTCTGTTTGAGTGACACTTAATGCCAATACGAATGCTTTGTTCTTTGAGTTTGTTTAGAACTGTGATCTCTTTCGCCGATTCCTACCTTTAATTCATTTACTATTTATTTGTATTTATTTAAATCGATTCATAATTTTATTTGTTCTCAGACTTCATATGATTTTTACCTAATTTTTTAATAAGTTTAAAATATTTTATTGCTTTCAATTTGTTTTCGTATCGCAGTATTAGATATTGAGTCCAAATGAATGTGAAATTCACATAAGAATTGGTTGTATTTTCCTAACCATTGAAAGAGAAAGAAAACAAAATTCCTATTAATGTGAGCATAAAGTTAATGAACTGCCACTCAGTTAACCATTGATTGGATTGAATTTGTATTTAATTGTTGACAAGTGTTTGAAATCTTAAACTCATTAATTGTTTTTCATATCGCATATAAATCTCATCTCATTTTTCATTTGTTGAAAACCAATATTTATTTATTGACACTTCACTCGACTCTCATTATCCGTCCTTAAAAAACACAATAATTGTTTCAAAATATTGTTGAATAAAATTAATAACTTATTATCGAAAATACTTCGACAAAACGAATAAAATTCATTCATTTATTTAAAAAATAGTAAACTTTTTCAAAAATTCATAAAAAATAATGGAATGATATGTAAATACAATAAGGAATTATATAAATTATGATTTACGACATAAATGAGACTATCTTTCGATAAATAAATAGCTAAACGACGAAACATTTACAACACTTTTAGTGCTTAATTAAGTTATTATATGATTAGTGATAAATAAATATTGAAATTGATTGCAATTAATGATAATCATTAAATAGATGGCCACAAATAGTTCGCTCGGAACTCAATTTCTCGGTCGGGTTTCGTCGTTTTGATCGACCACTTGTTATGTTGTCTGAGATGAGGATAAGTCGGTCCTCGAGAGCCGACCACAACGTATGGACTGATTTGTCTTTTGTGCGTTATTTTCACAAAACTGTCTGTGATTTCAGTTTTTTGGTCAAAGGTTTTCAAAATATCTTTAAGGGTTTAAGTATTTTTCATATTAGACACTAATTGGACGGTTTGTTGCCTTAAGAAGTCACTCATGTTTTCCAATAAAATGATCGAACTCTTCAGTATTTGACAGTCGAGGGCCGCTCTTCGGGAACAGATACTCGTGTCTGCGATGGTGTGAGTTATGACTCGGTTTGCGGCCTCTTCTCTCTTGAGGTCAAAGTTGAAAGCGTCGGAGACCTGATTGAAGATACACATCAGGTCTCGGAGGTTAACGGCTATTGTCCAATAGTGTTGGGCCAACACTTTGGAGTGCTTTCGGGGGTTGTGTTCGGGAAGCGGCACATCGGCCGGTCTGTGGACCGAACAGTTGTGTTGGACATAGTTCTTTTGATTGTTCCAAATGAAGAATGTATGAGCCGTTTGATTGGTAAGGGATGTGTACAACCAGTCTATCGATTCCATGAGTTTTTTGTCCTGAAAAACATCAAACGGAAAGTTATAAAAAGTTTTCCGATTTGAATAAATTTGTTTAGTCTTTAAATACGCGTCGAATATATTTGTGTTTTAAATAAAGGAAAGGTTTGTTTCAAATGTTTATTTGCGTTAATATTCGTAAATAATTAATTTCAATGTCATATGAGGTCTGATTATCAAACAGTACTTATCAATAACAGATTCTTTGGGAACTTCTATGAGGAAAAAGTTTTGATCAATCGGTGATAAAATGCATATTTGCGAAGACTCTCAGACAAAGAGCGAGGCAGAGGTCATGCAATGTCTTTACGTGATCTAAAAGAGATCCAAATCAGTCCAAAATATATTTGTCGACAAAGTTTTCAAGAAAATCGTATTTTAATCAAAATCTCATTTGTCTATAGATTTTATGGATTTGAAAGTGATTTTCAATACTTTCGATGAGAGCACCTGTCGTTTAGACAAACGATAATCACCACAACAATCACAGTCAACACAAGGCTGACCAGAATTAACTGATTCTTGTAATTATAGGTTTTCTCACTAACAGTCAGTAAATCATAGAAAAAAGTGATGAAAAACACGTAAGCCTTGTATGGACTGAAATGGACTCTTTGTCCGTCTCTTATAAGGCATTACTTCGACGGACATTAGGTTTGGGACTCTTATCACTCAATTTGTTAATCAGTGTTAGGATTAAATTACAATCTCTGATATCTAAGACTAATCTTTGATAATCAACTCGTTTTAAATCAGAATTTAGAGAATTTCAAAGATCGGCATAATTTTGAGATAAACGATACTTACATAGAGTTCGTGAAGTTGTGGCACATTTGCAACGCTCGGAAGTCTTAATTCAGTGCACTCTTCGATGAGATTCTGAAATTGTAATATAGATTTTAGTATTGGACGCGAACTTTGATTGTCAGACCGATAAGAGAGGGCAGAAGAATGATTGGGCCTCTCGGAGAGTGCATAAACTGATCTAAGAGTGATCTCACATTACCAGAATGATCTTGCTCAACTAGATTAACAAGCAAAGGCAAGGGAAGGCATATGACCCTCTAAAACAAATCTGCTGTGTGTTGCATGTGCTGTGTCTTATGAGTCTTATGACTTACCATTCTGATGACATTGGTGGCCAAACCCTGCAGAAAACTTGATTTTGTAATCAGTTCACGAAGTAATGACAGTCCGACTCTGTTTCCAAGCGAAGCCGTTAGTTGAGTGTAAGAGACTTCGTCTTCCAATGACATGTCTTTGGGCTGACGTCCAGGTGAACACGGATTGTGTAAGTTATGGATTTTAGACAATTTATGGAAGTGAAAGACATGTACATCGTTTGAATCGGTCGCGTTGTGAGTGTCTGAACGGTTGTCTATCGGTAATGAGTGGACACTCACCACTACCACCAACAAAGTCTCGAAGAAGAAGTTGAATACCATTTGAGTGATTGACTGTGAGAACACCAGAAGTCGACTACTTTGCAGTGAGGAGTGAGCAATGATATGCTTGGATTGCTTGATAGTGGAAGACTGGATCACTTTGAAGACTGGATCACTTGGATCACTGATTCGCGAGCTTAACGATGAGGAATGTAAATGAGTGTATGTATTAATATGTTTGGAATGTGTTTCTATTCTTGAACAGCGGTTTCGATGCCTTTTATCTCTAACTTTCACCACCTTTTGCCTCGACTGAGACCTCCTCTCAACTTAAGCTAAAACTATATCTAGAGATAGAAATCAGTTGGGAATTGCACTACAATTGTTGGCATTGGACGGACAGACAATTGTTTGCTTAGATATGCTTTGGGTCTAAAATAAAGTGGTGAAAGTGGAGATAAAAGCCATCAAAACCGCTCCTCAAGAATAGACAACATTCCATACATATTAATAGAGACACTCATTAACATTCCTCAAAGTATGAGTGAGAAGAAGGAGTGATCGAGTGATGAAATGATCAAATCAATTGACAAAGTAGTCGACTAATCACTTAAGCAATCTTTCTCTTTGCTCACCACAAAGTAGTCGACTTCTTGTGTCCTCGCAATCACTCACTTATATGATAGTCCGCCACAAATTGTCCGAATTGTAGTGGTTGTGAGGGATGTGATACTTATGATGCTTGTAATCGAGTTGTATTGAGAGTTGGGTTGCATTTCAAAGTTGCAAACTTACAAAATGTGACACAACTTCACGAACTCTACAACTTTACGAATGTATCGCTTTATCTCAAAGTTATGCCGGTCTTTGAATTCTCTAAATTCTGATCCGAAACTAGTTTATTATCGAAGATTTGTCACATATTGTCCATGTTATCTAATATTGCTTAATATTGGTTAACAAGTTTATTAATATAGTCATAAGACTCACAATCACTGGTCCGTCGAAGTAAAGCACATTTGATACGAACAGACAGACAGAGAAAGAGCTCATTGCGGGACAGACAAGGTTTGAATGTTTTCACTTTTATATGATTTGCAGACGATTAGTGATGAACC
>JAQGAJ010000323.1:0-16883 GCA_034689365.1 Liebstadia similis | reverse complement strand
TTCACTAAAATCGTTAGAATAAGCCAATAGTTGTTCTATTAATTGAATTATAGAATGGAATTTAATTTATTTAAGTAAAAGATTTTATTATTAAAAATAATTTCGATGTGAATGAGACCACAAATCTATTTGTTTGTGAACTGGATCTCAACTCAAATAAATCCCTTCAAAGACTTGAAAACTTTTACAATGCTATTAATCTGAAGTCGATTATCGAATAAATAACATTTCATTTATATTTTACACACAATATTGACATTTATATTGTAAGCTGTGATACATAGAAATCGGTTATCATTTCATTGCGAATAAATTGAAAAATACTTATTATAACTTCGATAACAATAAAGGAATGTTAACAATGGGTCGGCGATAGGAGTGAACCAAAACTGACCCCGAGATCGATCCTAAATTATAGGTAATGTTAAAGCTCTGACTGTTGATCGACAAATATCGAAATGGTGTAAATTTTGAATGAACTTTATTATGGATTTCGCCAAATGTTGAATTATAGTATGAGTGGGGTAATGATGGTAATCGTTGTGGTGAATACCATGATTCTCAACTGATTCTCAACTGATTTTCAGTTCGATCTTTGATTGTAAGGTAGAGTAAACTCGAATCCAATTATAGATCAGTCAATTCGAAACGCAATCAACGAATGTCTTTTGCAATAATAAAATTAAATTTATTTCTATTCTTAACTCAAATGTTTTGATTCTAAAGAATAAGATTTGAGAATTTAATGCAAAGAAAACGGTTGTCAATCAAAATAGTTTACAATGGGATCTGAAAATTATAAATCGTTATAATTTAATATTTATAGGAACTAAAGGCTGAACAGAACCGCAATAATTGTTAAACTGATTGTCGAATTGAGATCAAAACAACTTTTCTTATTGTTCAAGACTTCGGTGACCATCGACTGGTCTGACCACTGATGCAATCAATCGAATCAAATCCAGTACTCATGACATTTGGTACAGACATTGACACTTCTCGACTCCTTTTTCTCTCTATTGTTTAGTTTTTATACTCAAATAAGTGGCAAAAGTGAAAATTCAAGACTGAAGTGAACTTAATTTGCATTTAAATTAAATATAATTATAATTAATTTGGATTTCATTTAAAAATCATATTTTATTGTTTGAGATTCGAATGAACTTTAAGTTGAAATTTGCATAACTCTGAACACAATAAGGGCTGAAATACTATTAAAAATGTATTAAATCATCTTTTTTTTGCCTAATAATGAATGTTAAAAGTCTTCCCGCGATGTCCTGACCGGGAATGTCAATCACACTTTTGAACTTTTGCCATATTCTGGCAAAACTAAAGTATTATAAGTGTTTCCCACTTTCCCTAACATGAGATCAATACCGGATCAGTCGATACCGTCCTATAATCTATTGATCGAAATCATGAGAACTTATTTGCAAATCAATGGATTCAACAGAACCTCAAAGCTATTGAATAAGGAATTTCTCTTAGAATTCATCGGATGTCATAAACATGCAAATCACTAGAAAAACTCATTCCGTTTCTAATCCCAAGCCCTTTGAGGTTTTTATCCTCGATTGTCTCGAATAGAATTTTGATTAAGATTTTAATTGATATCGAAATTTTAATTTAGTTCGAGTCCTCGCAAATTAATTTCGATGCCATTCATTCAAATTCACACTTTTAAGTGAATTTAATTTGCTTTCATTTCCAACTCGTTTTGTTTTATTGTATTGGATAAGAGTTCAATAAAAGTCATGATTAGATGCCGGTATGAGTGGTATCAGAAGTGCCCGGAAGGCAATTCGAAGAGGATATCACATATATTAACCATTAAATTAAGGAAAGGGTTTCGGGACTAATGGTCATAATTCAAAATGTGAACGATGACCACAATATAGATGGCCATCGATTAGCGATCGCAAGGATCGGACGAATATTGTGATCGTAATGTTGGGACAGATGTTCTGATCGAACCCAATGTATAGTAAAGTAAACAAAAGTAAATGAATTCATACTTTTTATCGGAAAACATTCGGAATATTAATGAGATTTTATGGTTTGATAACTATTTGACTGAAACTTGGATTTCGTTTTCATTGTTTTCATCTGCGCTTAAATACAATGAAAACTTTTAGAAAAGTTAAGTAAACTTTTGGTCGCATTTTTTGTTTTCTCAAAGCATTACATGAATTATTAAATAGCGATAATTAAACGGATGGCAAACCTTATTGTAAGCGATGAATAGGAGATCCGATGCGATGAATACCATAGAAAAGGAAAGTATTTGCCTCACAATCGATGCAATGGTTCGCAAAACGACTTCAAACACAATGAGAGTCACATCAAGTGTTCAAATGAATGCAAGAATCAAATGAATCCAATTTGAATGTCTTTAAGACAATGGCAAACAAAATGAAAGCAATACTCGCAGACCAATAGTCTATCGGTGAGTCTGTCTCTGAATTTTGACAACACATTCAAAGCGAATACCTCTTCGATGTGGACGAACAGGTATGAGAGGTATGAGCGCTGACAACGGCCTCAGAGTAATGGAGTGCTCAGTGCTTACCAATAGGATTAGGTTTGTCTGATGTTTACCTGTTCGACCTAATTATACCCCAGCAATGAATCGCTACAACTTTGCTTCTAATGCAAGGTAACCCTAACTCAGCTCTACCTCAGCTCTACCTCAGCTCCGGCTCTGTCTTTCACTCTTCACAAACCTGTTTGGTCTCCACATCCAAAAGGCGTTTGCTATCCATTCGTTCAGTTCTCTTCAATTCTCAACAAAACTATTTCAAACCATTTTTGTGTAATTTATTACGAGTTAAATCAAATTTTGATCAAATTTTAATCAATTTTTTGTGAAATCAGTTCTATTTTTTGATATGAATATTCTTTTGGACCAATTCTTCGAAGTTATAGCGAAACGCCTAAAATGTATTCATTTGTGAGTTTGAAATGTCATATAAATAGCAAAGACTCGCTTCGGTGCCGATCGGGTGTTTGACTGCACATCACCGCAAACATTAAGCCATTGGCCAATGAGCCCGTAAAATACGATTTCACTCTTGTGAGACATTCAAAGAGTTGCGCCGAAGAGTGAACAACATTTGTCTCAACGATTGTCACTTCTCTGCCTTCGCTAATGTAATGAATGACTGAACACAAATGGCTTAACAAAAGGGATATTCCTTTTTGCAAATCTTTTAATTGTTATTCGAACCGATATTAATCGGGTTTAAGGGTTGGACTCAGACTTGTTTGCATTCAAATTGCTTTTTGACCGACAACTGATCGCAAATTAAGACCAAAGTTAATCGCATTTATGATTGAGTATTGAAGACATTGGTATTGAGGTTCACATCAATTCTTAATCCACTTAAACGTCAAATCCATTGAAAGGTATGTAACGTATGTTCTCATTGTGTTTCTCATTAATCATAGATTCATAGAATAATAAGAATCGAGTTTTCATTTTAAGATTAATGTCAGAAAATTGGATAATAGTATTGGTTTTGTGTTAAAGCAAAGGATAGCTTCGAATTCCAAGACTCGCCTAAGAGGTCCTAAGACTGAACAAAGCATTTGAATGACCATTCAGTTTATGATTTAGTTGATAATCACTTAAAGCTTTGCGAACTCTCTTTAATAAAGTCTTTGAAAAAATTAGTATTCCGTCGATGTCTTGAAAGTGAGTCCAATTTGCTTGAGATTAACGACAATCTAATTCTCAGAGAATTTTGATCTAAATTACTATCATTTGTGAAAATTATCTCAATCTTTGTAAATACCGAATCACGAATATCTCAATTCGTAACTCGAATTCGACTTAATTCCATTATATGGTTACTCTCTTTCGTTTAACAAATTTGATTCGAGATTAAACTTTGATTTTGATAAACAGATGAGTTTCGGAGCGCCGGCCGGAGGGGAAACCCTTTCGATTCCCCATATCCTCGAACTGATAAGTGTGTCTCACAGCGGGCCTATAGTACCGAACAAGTCTTCGTTTTGGTCGAAAGTGACCGGTTCTATAGCGTCGGGTCTGATCCTCAAAGACGTCTCGTGTGAGGTATTGAATACTTTAATTCTCTTTTCCCTAATCTAAAACATCTCTCATCTGATAACTAAATAATTTAAAACTACATTAAGTCTTATCGAAACTGTTTATAGTTATAATCGAATTAATTATAAATATAAACAATGAATTACCGAATACTTAAACCCTTAAGACTTATGAATCCGATAAAAAAGTTCAAATCGTTGGCAGCTTTGCTTTGATTTGTCCGAACCCATTGTCCAAATAGTTGTTTCAATTGAGCCCATTGTTGCAAATGTCGATCACCTTTTCTAACCTTTTCATCATTTGATTTGAGACGAGTTCAGTATAAGAGCGCAAGAAATTGGTTTACATTTGTTTCAAATTTTCTTTTATTGAATCGGAAATCGGGTTAAAAGAAAAGTCACTCAAAAGTGATTAACAAAAGAGTGAATTCAAATAAAAGTCACGATTTTATCATTACTTAAATGTTTTCAATGGGATTAGAGATAAAACTTTTAACTGAATTAATGGTAAAGTAATGAAAAGTACATTAAAAAGGCGTTTGATTGCAATCAAAGGTACACTCGGGAGAAGTGATGGCTATTCTCGGATCAAAAGGTTCCGGAAAGAAGGCTCTGATAGATGTGATCGGTCACAGAGTCAGTCAGGGAAGCACAAGGGGACAGATCCTTCTCAACGATGTTCCACTCACTCTCCGACTATTCCAAGAACAGTGCGGTTACGTCTCAAAGAGAACCCAATTGATCGAAGGCCTGAGCGTTAGGCAAACACTGAGCTATACCTCCCAAATGACAATCAGAGGCGACACACCTTTAAAACGAGGTCGGGTTAAGCAAGTGTTGGCAGACCTGGCGCTGTCCAGTGTGGCCAAACGGGACGTCAGCCAATTGAATATCTCCGAAAGGAAGAGACTTGCGATCGGAATACAAATAATCAGAGACCCGCTGCTCATAATACTGGACGACCCGACCCGAGACTTAGATCCACTTAACACATACTTCGTGGTATCAATTCTGTCGAATCACGCAAAGAAATACCAGCGAATAGTTGTCCTCACTATGGATAAGCCGAGATCAGACATATTCCCGTTCTTAGACAGAGTCAGTTACCTCTGTTTGGGTGATGTGGTCTACACCGGAAGCACCCGAATGATGATCGACTACTTCCGAAACATCGGTTTCCCCTGTCCTGAGATGGAGAACCCTCTCATGTATTACCGTTAGTATTGAATCAATTGATTCTCAATTCAATACAAAATCATATTTAGAATAAGACAATGTCCGCGATCACCAAAAATATTGATTTGCTTTTAAATTCTTATAATAGTTTGTTTATCAACTGTTGACCGAAGAAGTAGAGACCGATTCATAGAGTCTTCGGCCCAAATCGCGGCACTGGTGGATAAGTTCAAAGTGGAAGGTCATGAGTACCGTAAGTACACGGGGTCTCAGTCGCCGGTTCCGGTCAATATCCCTCTGACGGCATATGGAAGGGCCTCGTCGTGCAAAGTAATGACTGCACTGATTGGCCGCCAATTCGTGTCCGCCTTCACAGTCAGGCGGCTATTCATCCGATTACTAGCGCTTCCACTCTTCTGTGCTCTTCTTTATTGCTTCATCGCTCCGGCGTTAGACAACACACAGAATTCATTTCAGTCAAGGAGTGGTCTCTTATTCAATGTCTTGTCGGCCATCACTTTCATCGCTCCGGCGATCACTGCCTATACCTGTGAGTCAAATGACATATAATTAGTTACTTTCATCAAAAACTAATTGATTTTGTTGTTGAATCTTCTAATTAGACGCTTCCCATCGAAACCGATTCTATGAGGAGTCGTCCCGTTTGGGTCTATACAGAGGACCGATGTTTATAATAACTCAGATCATAGCGAATCTACCGCTGACTGTTCTGACCATTTGCGGCGCCGGAAGTATAGTCTATTTGTCAACTCAACTAAGATATGATGACTTCTGGCTCGAGAGGTGGAGTATATTCTGTGCGGTCTTGTGGGCCATCTATACCTATGCGGAACAGCACACGATCGCAGTCATGTGTTTCATCAAATCGCCGTTTGTGGCCGCTCTGACCACCATTTACTTGTTGTGCTTTGACTTAGTCCTGGGCAGCACTACCTTACGGACGATGTTGGCCGCACCCGATTGGCTCTATTACATAAACTTCGTTAACATCTATTACTGGACCGGTTGGACACTTCATTTCAATGAATTCCAACACAACGAAGCTCTGGACAGATCCCCGTTCGTGGCCGACAACTCCACTCTCGAGTCATGTCAGGCAAACATAATCCCCGGAAAATGCATTTTCTTGAGCGGCAATCACTTTCTCGACCAGAGACTCAAAGAAGCGAAAGACGTGTCCGAATGGTCTTTAATCCATTGGAAGAACTTCGCCTTCATTTACATCTTTGTCATCGCTTTCTATTTAATTAATACCATTGTATATATAGTTCCTCTGCCGGCGTCTCTCAAATCAAAGTTTCGGGATTAGAGTTCGTTAACTTTATTTTGGTCTAAATGTTAAGAAATTACAAATAAAGTAAAGCTTTGATAGGAATCACAATCTATGTCTAAATAGAAATGATAATAGATTTTATACTTTCTTAGTATTAAACCAAAAAATGTCAAAACAAATGACAATTTGTATCATAATTATGTTGATTCAAGTCTTTTGATTCATTGAATTATAAATCAAAGTTTCTTTTTGGCGAATATAAGTTAATTAAAAGATTTCTTCGTAAATATGATTTAAATGTTTTACAAAGTAATGACATTTAAGTTCTATTACTTTTAAATCAAAGCGTTTTAAGTAGTTTTGGTTTCAATAATAGTTAATAATTAATAATAAAAGACAATATAAATACTAAAACTGTTTTTCACTGAAATACTTGAGATATTATATCAATAATACCATTGTTTGCTAAATATAAGTAAAAGCGCTGAACAAATGTTTAGTCAGACCTGTCATCACAAGAGGACAGTTGACTCTTAAGAATAATCAATTCCTGTTTGAGTTGGAAGTTGTCTTTGAGGGCTTCATCCCTCTCCTGAGCCAATTGATCGAATTCGGCTCTCAGTTCGTTGTCGTCTAAACTGAGGAGTCGTTTAATGTCATTGAGGTTCGACTGATGACTGTCCACATGAGAGCATACTTTGCGCTTCAATTCGTGGATTTCGTTGATGAGAGAAATGCAATGACTGTTAGATCCGTTCAAAAGGTTGCGCTTAAGAACGGACCGAAGAGCCGAAACCCTGTTTTGAGACTCTTTCAGAGTGTTCTGACATCTCTTCAGGTCTTTCTCGGCATTGCTTTTGGCGTTGAGAGCGATGTCGAGCTGAAGCCTAAGAGCTTCGTAATCTTTGGACGAATGAGACATCGATTGTTTGCCCCGATTTCGGGTTCTCTTAAGCTCTAAGTATCTATTCTTCCAGAGATCCCAATCATTAGATATCTGTTCGATATCTAAACTATTAAAACCTGTTTGACGGACGACTTCAAAGAGATTATTCAATTCAATATCGAAATTATCGATATTTGTGTAACTATTAGTGTAATAAATATTATTGGGTTTGATATCAATATTTGGTATGATTTGAGTTCCACTTTGGGCCGACCCGTCATCCGAGTCTTCGTAGTGGTCTTCCATGTCTTCGATGTTCACTTTCCCGCTCTCATCCACTTCTATTTGGACGTTGAGGTGATCTTCGAACGAATTCATTAAGTCTTCGTCGGTATTTACAGTTAAGGCTTTGGGTCTCGAAATGCGGTAACCATTGGACACATTATTGAAACCATTTTGACTCACATTTCGGTTATTATTTGATTTAAATCTTTTATTAGCGAAAGAATTGTTAGACAATTCATTGATTCGATGTCTTCTGAGATGATTATTATTGAGTGACAACCGAACCGATTGTTTCGCAGTTACACAGACTTTGGGGCCGTTCTTCGTCTGACCGGTATTGACCGCTACGGCCTCTTCAGTGGCCATCACTCGGGAGTCGTTTGGCTGATGATAGTGTTGACTCGAAGAGGAGTGAATGATGTCATTGATGGTAACCACTGTTGCTTTACATCCTTTGGTTCGACATTTCCAATAAGACCTTTCGTCAACACTTTTGTTGATGTGATAGAAGAAACCTCCGAAACAAAGAGCTCTTCCGTTACGACGGGTGGCCACAAATGTGACTCCAGTTTGATCGCTGGTCGGGTCCGTCGGCTCAGACATGTGTCGCTGATGGCGATCGCTATCTTGTCATCAATGGTCAGATCGGAAGTCAATCAGATCTGAAGACAATTTGGACGAAACGGATCACAACTGATATCAAAACAATGAAAACTGTTTTCTGTTATTGTTTTGTCTTTAGTCCAGAAATTACGTCAAAACTTGTTTTCAAAACATATGACTAATTGTTTATAACTTGGTTTCAAATGAGTGATCACTTGAGAGAAGATTTGTTGTCAAGTAATCAGTGACCAGATTATGAATCCATTCCTCCCGAAGAGCCACAAGTCATGAGTCGAGTGTCGACACCCGCGCAGACTTCGGACTCGACTTCGAGGCCCGTTCGGTCGCCTTTCGTCGGAATCAATGAAGTGTTCAATAACTGGATTCCCGGCCACGAGAAAGGACTTCGAACCGGATTTTATAATTCAATTTCGTTGATATTCTTATTATTCGTTTTGATTGTCATTTATTATTGTTATTGGATTTTAAGGCCATTTCTTCAGCCTTTGGTTTGGGCTATACTTTGCGGTTCAGCTCTTCATCCGTTCAAACGAAGGCTTTTGTTGTATTCGGCGAAATGGATCTCAGATGTGAAGACCAATGGCCGACCAATATCTGTGGCAACATTTCTCTTGCCATTAATGATGATCAAGTTCTTCGCCCAACTGATTGAGACCTTTTGGTTCAAGTACTATAAGCTGATCCTGGCTTTTGTCGTTCCTCTAGTGATAAGTCATTTCTTCAGCAATTATTGCCTCACTCTTTGGAATCAGTTCTGCTCTTCAGCTTACAGTCCATTTATGATTATAATCCACTATTTTGTCATATTGTCATCTCATTTAACGAATAGTGACAATACTTTCTTAATAATAACGCTAACAATCGGTTATTTAATAGCCCTGTCCTTCGGTTGGTCCGACTCTACCAAAGAATTTTTAACATATATTTCGCCTTTAATTTGGATCTCATTATTAGTGAACATAATGTCTTTGTGCGGAACTTTCGGCCAATTAATGGCTATTGTTTTGGTAATAATTGTGATAATAGGTCTGATTCAGTCAATGATCGGCGCATCGGATCAAACCGATGGCTTCGGAAGTATTTCGCAGAAAATCAAAGACGTTCTTAAACTGATTGGACATTATGTGATGAAACTATTGAATAAAGAGAAAGAACAAGTGATTGACACGAGTTGTGATACCGAACCCGAATCATCTGAAGATATTCTGGAAACCTCTGTAACTGATTCGAAATCAATGTCTGAAAAGGATATCTTAGAAAATATATCTAAAATCAGAAGAACTAGTCTTATATCGAACAGAGAAGAGAAGACAAACGCAAGTAATCGATATTTATATGCGGTTTTGTGGGCAGTTGTCATCGTTCAGATCTGTTCCCACCAGAACTTTATTTTCTTCGCTTTGATTCCAATTGTCTTTCAAAAGATTTTGACAATTGTTTCGACAAATCTCTCGAATATAGTATTCAATAATATTCATCGATTCAATGAATTCGTCGAAAAGCGAAACAAAGCCTTATTTCACCCATTTTTGCGAAAACTTTTCAATTTCTTCTTAATCGGCGATAGAGTGGTAAACAATATTTTAATCGTTATTATCCTTATAATCCTTATTCTTGAGTTTAAATTATTCTCTTAATCTGTTTAAGATATCGACAACAATCGAGTCTTCATTGAACGGATTGATCAGTTTGTCTGTCATATCAATTACGATAATCTCGTTCTTATTTATCGGAATCTTTATCTCAATTCAGGTTCGTTTAAATTTGTTTCACTCAAACACTAATATTCTTAATTTGATATCAGATTTATAGCGAAAGTATTCATTTGATTAATTCAATCAGTAATGTCTTAAACCAAACGATCAATTCTTATCCCGAGTCGGGACAGCTTTTACCTCAAGGTTTTAGAGGAATGAACGGAATGCTCGACCAAATGGTGAAAAATGGCTACGAATACGGTCGCGAATATATCCAACATTTCGTTCAAAACACTCTGAACGTCGACCAAATCGATAATAAGACAACAGCAGTGGAGAAGCAGGTTCTTGAGATATGGGACAGGGCTTACCACTTGTGGCTCATAAGGAATTCCAGCGACAACGACAACTACACTCTCCCGAAGAAGGGTCCCTACGAATACGACAAACTCTATAACGCTTTGTCCACTTTGAACGTCGAACTTTGTTTCAATATAGTCAAAGAAAACATCGATACTTTGCTCTCTGTGTTGGACTCGGTTTGGCTCGTTCTCAAAGGAAACATTACACTACTTTTGTCAGCCGTGGCCGCAGTTTTCTCTATCTTATTGGGCGGAGGATTAGGATTAATGAATTTGGGACTCAATTTTGTGAGTGTTGTCCGAACTGACTCTTTATATGACTAATTGTGGTATAATTCGCAGATCATATTCACGACCGCACTCTTCTATCTCTTGTCTGCGAGTGGAGAGTATTATAAACCGGTAGAACTGGTCAATAGGCTGTTCCCGTCTGAAAGCTCTCAACCGACAAACAGGAGCTTCGATTCGGAGACAAAAAACAAATTCGGTCGCGCCGTTGAAGAAGCGGTTAACGGAGTGTTCGCCGCATCACTCAAAATGTCTGCCTTTTATGGGTTATATACTTATCTGATTCACGTTCTCTTCGCTGTCAATATTGTTTACATTCCTTCAGGTATTCAATCGAAAGAAATTATTTTTATCTCTAAATAATAATTCTGTTGCAGTAATGGCGGCCACTTTGGGTGCCGTTCCCTTTCTGAGTCCCTTTTGGGCCTCATTTCCCGCATCTTTAGAATTATTCTTCGCTCACAGCGAGAGAACTAAAGCAATACTCCTATTAATCAGCGCTTATTTTCCCTCACTTTTTGTCGATTCAACCATTTATAGTGAAATTAAAAGGTATAAAACATTTATAAAATGAAACTTCTTCTCAAAGAGTTTTGTTTCAGTGGTGGTCATCCATATCTGACAGGTTTGGCGATCGCCGGCGGAGTATTTTATTTGGGATTCGAGGGCGCGATCTTCGGTCCGATGTTATTGTGTTTCCTATTCGTCGCTTTTAATATGTATACCTCTATTATGGATGAAAGTCCGGTCAAACCTGATCTGAAGTCTCAGTTCCGAAGAATGCAATCTCTTCTATAGATTTATATATTTATTTATCGCAAAACTTTATAACAAACCGAATAAAAAGATCACTTCAAGACTCAACCGATTAACAACTTTTTTCGACCTCTTTGTCGAACGATATCCAATCTCTTTAAGACATCGACTTTGGTTTTCTCGATATTCTTCTCATACGACTGAAGAACTTTTGAGAAATCGATGTCTGGATGAGTACTCAATATAGCCCTCTCTAAAACATAGAGATCTACGGCTCTGTCTTCGGCTGATGTCGAGAATGAAGACAAACCGAAGTCAATTGGAATCAATATCTCGGGATCGTTGTTTCGGACCAAGAAGTTAGATGTGGTTAAGTCGCCGTGAATTATACCACAATTATGTATTAAAGCTATGGTTTGACCCAAATTTGACAGCAATTTGTCGACCAATTGGTCATCGGATGAGTGATTCGTTGTTTGAAGATATTGACAGACATTCGGTGAGTCTTTGATTCGCGTCATTATTATGTTATTGTTGTCCACAAACAAAATGCTTGGCATAAGTGAACCCAATTGCGGACATTTGTCTTTGATCTTCATTATAGACCTGACCTCAGAGCGGGTCCGTTCGCGCGTCAATCGTGTGTCCAACTCTTTGATGCGATAGTTCTTCACAAACCTTTCCTTTCGGACCAAATCGAGTCCATTCTCAGCCCCGAACCAAATCTTGGATTCGGCACCTTGGAACTCAAGTGACCACTCATTGACCTGAGGCTCGCCATTAGTCACTTCTTCGGCCATTAATTTACCGAAAGTTTTGATCACTTTTTCAAAACACAAATCAATTCACTATTTGTTACGATTTTTAAACGTTTTTATTACCTTTAGTTATACTAAGGCTTTGAGTTTGTAATAAAAAAGACCAAAACCTTCGATAAATAATTTGAGATCACGTGCGGGAAAACGTGTCAATACAGGTATCGATTAGTTATAATTACTTTTGATTTATTTTCTTTAAATTTTAATAATAATGTTTAAAACCTAATGAATCGATGATATAATTAGTTCTCAATCAATAAACAAGTTTTTAAATAATTGTTTGAATAGATGTTTATTTAATATAAGGCGTGAAATGACTTAACCCTTAAATGGCGTGAATTTGTTGTTAAAATTCAAAACCAGACGAAACCAAAACAGAGGACAGCAATGAATGTCGAGTACTCTTTGGGTCCGTTTTGCAATTGGTTTTTGCCGACGTGTCTGGACATCTGGTCGTCACCCGACGGCCAACGAGTGATCTGTTCATATGGCGCCCGATCTTCACTCTGTTTGTTATCAGTAGTCGAAAGAAAGTTAATTAAATGCTACGATTGTCTCAATGTCTTCGGCGTCAATCGGTCGCTATTATCAGTGACCAGATTCGCCAAAGAAGGACGGAATGCCTCAAAAGCTCCGCTACTGTTCGTCGGCTGTGGTGACGGTGAGGCGGCGGTCGTCCACTGCTTCGGTAATAAAATTGTTCGGCAAACAAAAAAGTTTGAAAACTTGAATTTACCGGCGAAGAAGATACTTTCGGCCGACTGGCTGGAGATCAATGGCCAACTCATTGTCTTTTATTCCATGCATTCAACTGTCATCTATTGGAACACTTCCACCAATGAAGCAAATCCTCTGAAAATCGCGAACAACAATGAAAACAAATACGGGATCTCTTGTATCGCCAGCTCTGGTCAGAGTGGGATTCAGAAGTTGGCCATCGGGTACATGAATGGAGACCTGACTGTTGTCTATGTTAAGGATATCTATACTCTAAATGAGAGGTTCTTTTCGGGCCATAACGATGACATTTGTGGCCTATCTTTTGGTTGGACTAAAGGACAATATAGTGAGGGAGTGTTGGCGTCGGTCTCTCGGGACGGGTTCATCAAAGTCTGGGACGTCTATCGTCAGCACAATGTGGCGGACATGAAGTTAGATTCGACTAAAGCTCAACACAAGAACTGGTTTGCGCTGACATTTATTCCGAGCAATATCTTAAATAAGTTGGAAATCATAATCGGTTCGGGAAATGGAGATATTCTGGCCATTGATATTCCCGTCAAACCACCGGACAGTAAAATACGAATTCATAAGCCGACACTTTTTATGAAGAATAAAAATCTTTCTCATAGTTCAGTGATATTTAGTATTGCTGTCGACCCGAAGTCAATGTTAGCCTTCAGTTCTTCACTCGACCACCAAATGATTGTCTGGGATTTGACAGAAAGAAAAGCAATCGATTCGTTCACTACATTCACACACGGAGTGCACGACATATCCTTCTCACCGATTGATCCCTCGCGAGTGGCCATCGCTGTCGGCGACGGAATCTATTCTTTAAAATTTGACGAAAGCCTGAATGCGATAACTCAGCGAAGAATTCATATACAAAGGAATTCTAAAGCGAAAGATGTGATGGGAATGTCTGTCGTTTGGCATCCGGAGTGTGAAAACCGTTTGGCTTTTGGTTCTTCTAATGGAGACATAACTGTTATGGACTTGAATTCAAACTATAAGAGTCCCAAATACACGAACAGAAAGTCTAACGATTGGACAAAAGTCTATAATCTTGTTTGGGGTCCGTCTCTGAGAAGTAGTGACGAATCAACTCTTTATAGTCTTCACCAAAGCGGCAAAATTTATGTCCATTACATCACTAGTAATATCATCGATAACTTCACTGATTATATAAACGATGACATAAAACGAACTGAAATGAAATGGAAACCAGATTTCAATCATTTAAGTGTTGGCAACGATTCGGGAACTATTGATGTCTTCGAATATAAAAATCATAAACTGAAACCCAAATTAAGAATCGAAGCCTTCGTACGAACTATTTTATGTCTCAGATGGAACTCAAACAAAGATGAAGAGACATCCAATTGGTTGGCCGTCACTTCACTCAATGATAACTGCATTCATGTCTATTGTCTTCACGAATACCTCAAACCCAGTGACGATTGGTTCGAACCTCCTCTTCAGGTCATAACTAAACCGAAATTTGTTCTCAAAGGAGGACATTCTGAAAGAATTTCGTCAATGAGTTGGTCTCCCTATGACTCGAATCGATTGGTTTCGGTTTCATACGACAAAACCGCACAAATATGGGATGTTTTGAAAGAAAGTCTTTTAATCAGTTTTGAAGGACATCGAGGAATACTCTATTGTGTTATTTGGAGTGCTTTTGACGAGGATTTGATCTTCACTGGAGGTGAAGACAATTTCTTCCACGCGTGGAGACCATCGAAACAAAATGAAATCATCAGAAATACAGACGACTATTGGCCTCATCTCGAAGGACAAGACCCACAAACCGAAGAGGATATGAAGACTGTTTCTAAACTACTAAGAGATTGCGTAAACAAAGTTCACTGTGAAATGGCTCTAATGAATGGAATCACAAACGGTTATGAAGAAGAAGAAGATATCAGAAGAGAAAATATCATCAAAAGTAAAAACAAATCATCGAAAAAGAAAACGAATAAAGAATCGAAGAAAACGTTATTTCCTTTGAATAATGAGATCGAAAATAGTTCGAAATCCCAAAAGATTGATGACATCGAAGCCCTCATTGAGAAAATGACCGGAAATATTAATACCGAGGAAATGAATGCAACGATTCTCTTATATGGCAATTACGAAGACATTAAGAAGTTTATCAAAATTGAGTCTTTGAATCACACAAAGCATGGGAATTACGAACAAAGGGATATTTTAAATCTTTTATTTGATATCAAGTTTATAATTGAAGAATCGATTAAAAGGAAAGAAACCAATCCTTCATTAGTGTCTCTTTCAATGTCTGTTTCGCGGAATCATTGGAAGGAATCGATGGCTCTTTTGGCCAATCAGTTGAAAGAACCGAATCCTGAACTGCAAACATATAAGAACTATAGCTTAGAATTGTCGGCCATTTTTCTAATTTCACAGAATCGGCCCAAAGAAGCGATTGATCTTCTTGTTAGCCATCAATTATTTCGCGAAGCATTGATTGTAAGCAAAGCCAAAATCAACTCAGAAGAAGAAACAGAAGAGTTAATGACTAAGTGGGCCGAACACCGCAAAGTGGCCAATGATATCGATGGCGCCGTCAAATGTCTCGTAGGCGTCAAGAAGTTTGCCGAAGCACACGATCTGCTCCACCGTCGCAACGATCAACTGTACTCACACATTATGTGTCGATTGAGATCCGCAATCAAATCAATTGAATAATTTGCACTAATTTTCAATCATCTTATGTCACATCAGTTCAGTCTTCGATCAAATCCTAAGTATATTTGAATTGAATAAACCATTTCTTAATTAACTGAAGTCATGACTTAAAGGGATTCCAGTCATTGATTCGAAAATATTGTTTTAAACATTAAATAAACAGCTATTGAGACAACTTTCCCTAAATGTCCCTCATTTAGGAAAAATTAATTAACTTTTATAATAACTTATATAATATTAACATTTAAATCATGAAAGTTTAGAGCTTTTGATTAAATTTAATTTAAAATAAGTTATATTTAAATAAAAAAAAATATTTGATTCGACAAAAAGATGATTAATCGCAATGAGTTTGAGAAAGCGATGCAAACAAAGACGTGTCAGGTCTGCAGACGAGTCCGCCCATGACCTCAACATCCCATCCCTGACCGTACCGTTTGTGCGGAGCAAACAAAGAAGTTATTGAAGTTATTGACATCGAATCGCTATTTCCGGCAATAACTCCAAAGTCATAACCAGTTATTAAGTGATGCGGTTCTCAGTCTCTAATCATTCAGAGATTCACAATCAAAATGATGGCAACGAATCTCAATTTCAAAGTTTCTTCTTTATTAATATTGTTATCATTTTTTGTCAATTACTCCGAAAGTCAATTCTTTAGACCCGGATTAGAACCACAAAGCAGTGAGTATTCGAAAATCATGTGAAAAGTTATTAAATCCAATTCAAATCAATCAGTAATCAACTCATTCCTGACTCCGGTTATGAGTCCGGTTCGAAGTGAGTGCAGTGCGACCGCAGACAATAGGATTGGCCTTTGTATGCCTAAAGCGGCCTGCATTAGGTGAGTGACCACATCTGACCGCCTGCCCTATCAGCAACTGATGCCTTCTCTCTGTCCATCAGTTCGGGCGGATATGTCGCCAATTCTTGCAATTTCGTCCTCTCCTGTTGTGTTTGTGAGTTGTCTTCGCTTTTCATTTGACATCTTTCGGTCAAAAGATGGTTATTAGCTAAACTCCAAACTTCCCCCTGGAAGTGGAAATTTGCCGAAACACTCCCTCCCCCCAGACCCCCGTTTCGCCGCCTTAAAATGTCAAAATACCCCCTAATAACCTATCTTGACCGACGAAGTTTAGCTATGCCTGGTTATTAGTGCTAATTAGTAATAACTTATTTTTAGTTATTAAT
>JAQGAJ010000322.1:0-16885 GCA_034689365.1 Liebstadia similis | reverse complement strand
TTGGAATTAATTTTGATGTTAATTATATATTTATAAGATTATGTAAAATTGTAATAATTTATCACTAGATTATCGGATTATCTGATTATCTAATTATCTGAGGTTCAAATAAGTCAATTGTCACTGATTTGGTTCGGCTTTCGATCATCAGGTCTATTGTCACTCCAGAGTTGAGTCTATTATCACTCCAGAGTTGAGTCGAACCACCACTGAGTTGATCACCGATCAGATGCCATCCCTTAAGTCGATCTCAGTTACAAATGATAGTCTCCTTTGTGTTAGAATCTGAACCCAAGTCTAAGCGCAAGAAAGCTTTGGAACCAAATCTGTTGTCAATTGTCTACGAATTGTTGACGAGATTATACTTAAAATAACTTTTTATATGTACAACAAAAATGAAATTCGAAGTCAAAACAAAACATTAGTTTAATTGAAATGAAAAGAATCGATGATTTGATTAAATGTAAGATTTGATTAACGGTTAACTAATTAGAGCTCAGACAAGAGTGCAATTGGGCGTCAATCAAAAGGTCTTTTGATTACCATTAGTTGTCTTGGATTAGCTGTCATCAGATGGTTAACCATCGAACTGATGGAAGCGATGATATGACGATCGGACACTCATTTCGTGTATAAGTTTTATAAATATTGTGTAAAATAACTATCGTTTAGATGTATTTTATTTCATTTATTGAGTTTTATTATTATTTGTGTGAACCCAAAGTGTTTGACGATTGCTATTAATTATAAGACAATTATAATTATTGTTTTAGTTCGGCTGCCCTTCGATATAGCGATTGATTACTGATTTATAGACTTTTCCAATAATTTTTGTTATTTTCATTTTACTCATCATTTTATTGAATTAAACTAACTTTTGTTCGAACCATATATACATAGTTTTAATCGGTTTATATTCAATAATACTTTCAATAATTCATTGATTGTTTCATAACTTCTTCAAACCGTTCATTGTTTTCACACAAAAGACAAATAGATTTATGACATAAAAGCCAAGCGTTTAATAGATTTCCAATGATTTCAAAATTATTTGTAATTAAATCCGAGGTCTGAGCCATGACTTTGAAGCTCTTTATTTAGATTCGATGAAAGTTTAATATTGTTCTCAATTGTTCTCAATTGTTGTCACTTCACATAAAATTATTTTTGAAATGAATTCACAATTAAATCAAAACGTTTGTAGAATTTAATTGATTTAAATGACAAATGGATTAAAGTGTTTGACCCAAAGGCAGCTTTCATTGGATTACTTGTAATATCGAATACAAAAGAGATCACACATTATATCATATATTCTTCGACTGGTTTTTAAAAAAGCATTTTCGAGACAATTGTGTGTAATATTTGATTCCCTTTTGAAGCGAAATAAAAAAAAATTGAGACAAAAAAGTTGAATCAAATGTTTGCAAATCCAAAACACTTTCACCAATGATCAGGTATATTATGTTTTGTGTTCGAGTCTATTGGCCGACACCAGTCCGACACCGCCTTCCCTTCAAATGATACAAAACCTGATGATAGAGAAACTGAGCCCAGACTTAGTGGACATACATCTCAGCGCTCGTCGCTCTTTGAGTCTTAGATTGTTTTACATTGAATTTTACATTAGATTCTGTGAATAAAGTCAATCAAATCATTTGAAAGGTTTATATTTGATTAGATGACCGACTGATCGAATGGCCGATCGATAATCACCTTAATTAAAGTTTTTCAGCGCTTCGTTTCACTAATACTTCAGATGTAATCCAAAATTTGAGTTTCCGTGGAATTGAATGTTAAAAACTCGACTATGAATTGGAATAATCTCGTACTTCATATACTGATTGCGGCCATCATTTGCAACAGAACTTCGGGTCAATCTGTTTGGTGGTATGTCTTCACCTTTTTATTTGTTTCATTGGATGTCTTCTCTCAAAATCAATTGATTTCCGGATTCCGTTCTAAAGATATCTATCATTTTCACTATAATTGAAATCATTTTTAACAAATAATTTCTTACTTTCAGTTAGTTTTCATATTTATTTGAATGTTTGAAGGAATTCATCAAATAATTAGATTATAGAGAAGTTTATTAGAAATTGATTAAAATGAGAACCAATTTAATTGAATACTGGAATCGGTATTTCGCTCGGATTCGGGCCTTCAATACATTGACTGCTTTTTCAATACAAAAGTATCATGGTAAAATTAAAACAAAAACTGATTCTTGTTAAAAAAAAGCTAGGTTCTTCAAAAGCTTGACACAATTGAAAAATCATGGTATTTGTTGATAAATCCCAATTAAATTTTTCATCGAACTTTTGTTTTAATGTAAAAGGTTTTGAGTTAATTAATAACTTCATATACAAATCAAAACCAATGAACTTTGAATCCTAAATATTTGCAACATTATTATCACCATGGTCATTTTAATCATCAATTTTAAGAGTCAAATTCAAAAGGGACCTATTCCTATTCAACCTATTCCTAGTTGAATACCCTCTATTTAATAAATTGATTAAACGAAGTCTGAAATAAATTTTGAATTTTACGAAAACTTACGGGATTTTACGGGAATTTTAAGGGGTTGAAAATTTTACGGGAGTCAGATTTCCACAGGGATTCCCTGATCCCTCCCTTGTTTTGAAAATCAATCCCTATTCCCTTCCATTCCCGTACGGGAGGGAGGGATTGAGGGATTCCCGTAAGGGAGTAGGGAATCCCTTTCGGTCCCTAATACGAACGATATAAATAGCATTAATCAAATCATTGGTAACTAATTTTGGTTTTGATAGTCATCGCAAGTATTGGTATGAACTTCGAGGACTATATTTAAATCGATATCACTTTTGATTATCACTTCTGCCCTTACTTTTGGCAATTACTTTGAATAAGATATCATTTAATTTAATTATTTTTTTAAATTAAAAGAAGTTTCGGTCATTGAAAACCTCTTTATGGATATCACGAAATCGATTTCAATAGAATTCATACAAAAATCAGTTAATGATTCTAATGATTACAACTAATGTGATAACAAAATTAATTTCAAACAAACATTTGTCAAAAGCTATCATTTTTCTTGATTCCTATCATACCATTTGTAAAATTGACTACAATTTCATTGAATCAATGATCAAATTTCGAGAAAACAAAGAAAGTGTAGTGACTTTTGACTCGAGCCAAGAGTTTGAATATAAAACTTCGATAAAGACGATAAAACAATTTCTATAAAAAGATTTTTAGTTTACTTTAGGAAAAGTCGACGATTCCTTAGAGCACTCATCACATGATAATAATTGTTTGCTTTTTTAAATCATAATTATATAAAATTAACTTTTCTTAAAGCTTTGGAAACATTCATTCGATCGCAACGTTGGGAATGATCTCATGATTCTTAAGGATTATAAACATCTTTTACAGAACCAGAAATATAACAGAACTTGATGTTTATAAACGATATGTCATATGATTGGATGAAAACAATCCAGATCTGCATATTTCGGTTCAATTCAGATAGAGTTGGACCGAAACCCCATTAGGGAAAAATAGAAAACAACAAAAAGGAGTATAATCGCGCTTAGAATACAATGTAATGAATTATTAATATTAGTGGTAGTAATAGATGATTATAGTTGAGTCTCAATGTCTGCCAACTCTTGCAATAGTGGTATTGCAGTTGATCTGAAGGACAACTACTGTTATCGTCTCTCAATTATAACCAACTCTTTGTTCGAAGAAGTTTTATCATTAAAAATCTGAATCCAATTGAACCGAAGCGAAGGATCGGTAGACAAACGCCTAGCAACTAATGGCTGATCGCAAAAGAGCTGTCAATCCTAACAAACTATCGTACAATTGCTATCAATTCGTGCCAATACTTTATATAAGGTGTTGCATAACATTCGCGCAAATACTTTGAGCCCTAAACTCATAGAAGTTATACATTTCTATCATTGTAATTAAAAACAGGACTCGTTTGACTCGTTTTTGTTATCGAGTCTTCAAATGCATTCATTAGAGACAGTATTGAGAAATATATATCCAATTCGAGGAAAAATCAATTATTCCTTCGATAATCCGAACTTTTATTTTTTAATTTATACGAACACGAGTTGTGTGAATGCAAACCCAATGAAAATTTAGTTATAGTAAACAATTACCACGAGTTATAAAATAATCTTTTTTGTCGGGAATTTTTCATAAAGAATAAAGAGCCGAAACGAATCGTACAAAATGGGTAAAACATGGGCATAAAGTACTTGATATTTAGAAATCCATACTATATTTCAAACTATTTTAATTAAAACTCAAGGACTGGTTGTAATAAATCAGATATTTATAGATTTCTAATTAAAAGAATTTAGTTTCTCGAGTCTGAGTCCGAACGAATTCCAAACAACCATTAATTAACTCATTGTTTGTTTGACTGCAAACTCATTGATTAAATATTAATCTAAATGATCGTTAAATGTAATGAAAAATAAATCAATAAAAGTAATGAAAATATCGGTTCGTTTCCATTGAATTGAAAGAAAACTAAACTAATCATTGGTTTCATTACTCTTTGATCCGAAAATAGTTTTAATTTATGTATAGTTTAGTAAAATAACAAAGACTTACGAATATTTGACTTCATTTGTTTGTTCGCAAAGAATTGTCACGCCTTTGGGTCCGACGCCTATTTTGTACGGATCTTCAGTACTGCTGTTCAGTTTGACAGAGAAGTACTCGACGCCGATATCGTCTAAATTGGTCACCTCTTGGAGGAATAAGTACTGTGCGTTCGGGGCTTTAGTTCCGGTCAATTTCTGATGACATTGAAGTATACTATTTGTGAGATTTGAAAGCTCTGATCCGATGACCATATTGTTCAAAGAACTCAATGTCAGACTATTGTTACACTCGTTATCACCGAAAGACTCTTCGCTATCCCAACCCAATTCGGGTCCGGAAGAGCCCGAGTGGTGTTTTCTTCGTTTGCCTTTCCTTTGCATTGTTGGCGAACTGCAGAGCGGTTCGGTGTCTAGTATTGATAGTGGAATCCATTTCCGATATGATATCAGTGCCGAAGTGACCACTTCTTGGCTCAAATCACCGATTTCTGACTGTGCTATCAATGCGACTAATTTGATGGCTAACTGACGACTATTGACTCGAAGGCGACCTTCTTGTAGGTCTTGGACTATACTTATGAAGAATTGATGCCTTTAGTGAAAACAAATAGAAAAAGAGTTAGGATTAATGAAAATATGTTTGTTATTCAAATTGATTTAATCGATTAGTAATAGAAAACTCTATTTGTGTTGAAATTATTGCACAATATTCTGAGAAATTGAAGAAAAATTATAAAAACTAATGACTTTTGTAACTATCGATCGGATTACGGAAAAAATATCATCTGATAGTTGATATGATAACTGATATTTAGATTATCGAGTGTTGAGATCACTTGTGTTCTGGCAAAACATGAAAATAAAACCAACAAAATGTGATAAATTATGTTTTGATCGAAACGTTTTCAAAATATTATTCAAAAAGAAGACTATTTTATAATTAATTTATTCTAAAATTAGATGATTTATGATATGCTTATCTAAAGGCTTAACCCATTGTATTAGGGATTCATTAAAACGTTATTTTAATCAAAATCTAAATTCATATGAATTGTTATGATATGAATCAGAAAATTAAAAAGAAGGTCATCCGAGGAAAGAAAGAGAAACAAAGAGCCCAACCATTGATAGGCCTAAACATGTTTTTGTGCTTAACTAACACTAACCGACTTATATCACAAGAGATTGGAATTTTCAATCAGATTAAGTTGTTTATGAGTTTATGAGTCGAGTTGTTTAGCAAAATAAGGAAAATTAAAAGAACCGATTCACTCGAGGACATTATGTCACGTCGAATACGATTTCGCAAAAGGTATTCAAATTTGTTTCAAATGAATCTATCGATCGCTCGGATCGTTTCGATTGCAAACCCAGGGAGAGATCGAGAGAGAAGTGATAAGAAACTCAAAATTGGCAAAAACTCATAATTACGGCAATAGATTCGAGTCCTTGACATAGTAGAGGCTATCACTATCAGGCGAACACAGTTTCCAGGTTTATATTACTTTCGTAATAAATTTATTTGACAGAAAACAGTGATAGAAAAGTCAAAATTGATAACTCGATGAAAGAGCTCGGATTGCAATCAACGCAATGCACGGGTTAGTGTCCAAGAGAACAAAATGACATACCTGGTCACTTCTTGTAGGAGCAGATGTGGTGGGACGAAGAACTTGACTTTCAATTGGAATCTGAAGGGAGGAGTGTTGGCGCTCGTCATTTGCTGTTTGATTTGGTTTCTGGTGTTAATCCAAAGCATTTCTCCCCTCTGTCCCAAATACTGGAGTCCAAAGTAGTCGACTTCTATTATGCCCAACATATGACAGACCTGTGATCAACATATTGAATGTTAATTATTAACCATTTGAACGGCAAAAAAGGCAATAAAAGCCTATAATTGAGTGAAACAAAAACCCAAAACACTGTCAACCGTTTAATAATTGACTGATAGAATCGATCACTGGTTTAGGTCTTTGACCGAAATGGTGTTCCACTTATTGACTAAACAACAACTAATTGTCCGGAAATATGATAACAATTGAGAGTCTGTCACAGAATTGTGTTTATGGCAGACAATGGATATTCTTTGGTCGAAAGCAAATCTCTTTTTGCTTTCATTTTAAATGCATTTTTGTGTCATTAAAGTCATAAAAAACATTTTGCTCTCAATTCACAGTTATTGGGGTTTTTGAGTGTTCTGAAGGATTAAATCGATTTTGAGATTTGGATTGAATTTCGAGTTGAATTGCAGACAAAGTCAATCTGTATTTGAATTTCAAATTAATTCAGAGGAACATTGAAACCCTTGTAATGAAATACTTGCGATAAGTACGACAAAAAACTAATTTCTGATAAAAACAACTCTAATTAAAAAACCTTTGAATTCAAATCACATTAAATTCAAATGTGTTTTGAAATCAAATACATTAAGTTTTTCTTGAAAAAAATTCATTCGTTATGACTCTGAAAAGTGATAGAAAATTATGGACAAACAAACAACTAGTGAAAGGTAGTCAAAGGTAACATTGAAACTAACATTTCTACTAATTTCAAAGGTATTAACGTTTAATTAATTGTTCTTTGGCTGCGATTAACGAACAAACAATAAAATTATTGATAATTGAGATTAATTTCAAGTAATTGCTGTCAATTTGTTGGAAAGGAGGGGACGGGTATGTCATCAATAGATACATACCTTGTCGAGACACTCCTGTCCTCTGGCCTTACTATCGCACTCGACCTCTGAAAGACAAATTAGACAAATGGTTAGTCACCTGAAGAGGTGATGATCAGTGCAATACATACCCAGAACCACATGGTTTGGACACCTGACCAGACATAACATCGTCGAAGAATTCATTGATTCGAGTGATGGCAGCGATCGCTTCCTCTTTGCCCTCACATTCACCCGATGTCTATGTCTTCCCCTTTACTATTATTAAGGTTAATAAATAACACTAAATATGTATTTAATCCGTAGTTTTGGTTAGACTTTGATTGCAAACAATGGATGTCTTTAACAGTGTTTTGAATGAAGAAGTAGTAAAGAAAACACAACACAAGAGTCACCACTGAATCACTGTTTGAGAGCCTCAGACCTCAGACCTGAGCTCAAACACAAACGCTATACAAACGTCAGCTGTAGTTCAGACTCGACTGCGCTCACAGAGAGAGGGAAAGAGAGCTCCGCCTCTTTCACATGGGTTACTACTTTTGCTCCAAGTCTTGACTCTGAGCCAAACTTTGAGCCCCTTTCAAACTGAGATTGTTATTTGGCAATAAACCAGCAGCTCTTATGTATAGCCTATACAGTATAGGAGTTGTACGTCTGCATCATGTGCTCACTTACTTTCAAGTATCCAAGCAATAGAACCAAGTTTTTTGCAAATGTACAAAGAACACGACCAAAGTTACCGATCAAGTTTTGTTGGATGGAATTGTTTGGTTAGCTAGATTTCGAAATTTGATCGATCAAGATTAGTTTAGCTGTTCAATAGAACTAAGCAAATTTCCAGCCCTGAGATATCGAGTCCTTTTTACAATTGACTGTCGATTGTTTAAAACTTATACCTATCACAGAATTGATCGGTTGGTTAACCACTTTTTAATGATTAGCACTGTTTAGACACATGTCTGCAATAATTTGATCGATTCTCTATGTAATCGATTCAGCTTTCAATTAGGCAATAGTGAAACAAAATTTCTATTCATTAAAGTTATTATCACGTAATCAAAGTTTAATGAATTACATGACATAACAATATTGGAGACAATTATTCGATTATCTGTTGAATAATAGAAACGACACTATTTTACCGGTTTTGGTCAACTCTCGGACATTGTCTGAAAAATCGATAGAAAGAGCAAATGAAGTAGAGATCAATGAAAGTATTTTCAGTTTTTTCTTAGTTCAATGTTTTTGATGAGGGGTTCAGCAAAAAAAAAAAAAAACATGAAAGAGGAAAACGGAAAATAACAAGATTTGACACTTTCCAAGAATTATCGAGGTGTTGATGTAGTTTTGTATATATTTGATTGATTGATATAATGTAAACATGTTAAATGAACAATGTCAAATGGTTGATGTGATCTAATATTCTAGCAAACGAGTAACCTAGATCACGCATGTCCTATAAAGCCATCTATAATCAAAGAATTAATTCTGAACCACGAGTTTGAACAGTTTCATAAGTTTGTAGAAGAAGTTGCGGAAGTTATCACTATTTGCAGATGGATAATATGAGCATGGCTAAATTCATCATCAGATAGATTTCCAAAGTAAGACCTAATTGCAATTGTACTTTGACCTTTAAGTACATCAACCCTTTGTACCACTTTATATAACTCTTATCATGCATTATCATTGCGATTGGACGGATCAGCTCATATTGACTGATCTTTGATAGTCTTCTTTGGTGATGGTCTCTAAGAGTGACGTCATTATGAGTCACGGCTTCAGAGACGGCTGTCTATAACAAGTGTTCATTGAATTGGTTACTATTGGGGATCAACTCTAAGCAAATACTCTTTGAAACCATTGAATGCTTGTATTCAAGTGCTATAATTGTGGTCATTTGAATCCAAGACAAGAGACATAACCAGAAGAAGTTGATCCCAAGTGAAGCGTTGATATCCCTGTCCGGCATAGAGTGGACGCAAACCCAAACCCCTTACTTGTCGTCACGTAATGAGTGAACGATTGGTTAACAATAATACCATATTTGGGTCACTCATTCACTCATTCACTGATTCACTCATTGAGGGCTTCGCTGTAATGCAAGTGTTTATTGTAAACACTGTTTGTATCGATTCAGACAAACATTGATTGTAATCAATAAAACAATTAATATTTTATAACATATTTGTGTTAATAAACATAAGTCAGATGACAGTCATTGAGTGACGATTGGATCCGATTCTGACGGTAAGTCATCTCAAGTGTCAAACATTTCTTTCAAATGTTTGCCATTTGTTTACATTTTAAATGCATTTAAAATGAGTAACAATTTGACGGATTTTTTGTCTCAAATTCTTTAATTGACCTGAAATTTGATCGCCATTTACCTCATTCTCACTTTTATTGATGAAAAACTTTATTCTTAGGGATTAATAACTGATCGATAGTTGACATTCAGACCGATGGCAATGAGCACAAGAAATGTGTCGTCTTTGCCACTAATATCAGAGCCGTCGCATTGTCTGTCTTCGCAAACGTCTTCATCGTTGCCTCTGAGCCACTCTTACAGCCGATGCGATGAACTTCGAGTGCGAATCCACGAAAACCATTTGTCATATCTTAACCGCGAAGAAACTCCGGCAAAGCTGGAGATGAGAACCAAGATTGAGTGTCTGATCGCCGAATACCTATCTCTTGTCCCAAACACTCACAAATTCAGTTTCTATGAGGTCTCCAATTGTCTGAACACAAGTATCACCGAAAATCAATCCTTCAGTGCCTACAAAGCGAGCAATGCTTTTGAAGCTTTGGAAAAGTATGCGACAAACCTAATAACCCTTCCCTGGAGACAAGAATATCACTCCATCTGTCCTTACAGTGGCTTTTATAAGCACGTAATCGACAAACACCTGAACGGAGCCGAGAATATCCTCTTCTTAATGGGTTATGTAGAGGACCGGTCAAAAGGCATATACCAATTGGTTCCGCCCATAGATCCGGACCGAGTGTCCAGAGTTTCACTCGAATGTCTGGTGGCGTTCGTTGAGCTCCAGATTATGATTCAAATTAGGGAATCGTTGAAATCAAAAGGCTATACAAACATCAGTTGGCAAGAGATTCATGAGATAAGAGTTGAATACGTGTGCGGACAGTCAGATGCGGTCAAATTGATTGCTGAAATGAAGAGAACGGCAAAACTTATTGATTACGAGAACTCTAACGGAACACCGAATGGGACTAAAAGATTAATGAATAAAGACAGTCAACTGATGACCAATGGATTCAGTCTTATCGATGAAAACCTATCTCCAAAGCAATCGTTACGCGACAAACATCTTCACCATAAATATATCGACAACTCTTACGATGACTTCGAGGATAATACGGAATCTTTTGATTTACTCAATTACCCGATAATAAATGCGCATTCATTTCCGACGAGTCCTTCTTCGTGTCAGTTCTGTGTCCCGCATAACACTTCACTCCAAGGGAGTTCTTGTCCGCCGCCCCGAATGTCCTACTGTTCTCAGCTCTACTCCCCGTTCCCTACGAATAGCCAGAGCTTTGTTGTACCAAAAGTGCAATCTATAAGTAAAGGAGTGCAGGCGTCGATGTCAGACACGGCAAACCTGTCCAATAATACCAATGACATCGACAACTCATTCACTAAAATAAGTTTAACCAATAAGAAGTCAATGACTGAAATCGATGGGCTCTCAGCCAAAGCCAAGAACACTCAGACCAGAAGAGACAGCGGTGACAAGTCTACGAAGAGAGGAAGTCTCTACGACAATGTCGATCCATTCGTCGAACTTCAATCTTCAGCTATGTCTGAACTAAAGGCAAATTCCAATGTTAAGAAACAAACCGATAAGAAGTCGCCCACAACTGAAAGAAGTCACAACTCTCTGGAGAAGAAGAAGTTAATCGATGGCAAGAGTTTGAGTAAAATCGTAAACAGCGTTAAACCCAATTCTTTGAAGTTTACGAACCTCTCGAATAAAGCCTCAAACGAATCAAAGCATTCAAACCCAAGCAGTGGTTCGGCAAACACTCACTCGACTAACTCGACTTCGATGGTCAGCGCGAGTAATAGCAAAACACGAACCGATGAGTCCATGAAACCTGAAAACCCGAAGCAATCGAAAGACGTGAGACTCGGGAAGGGCTGGTCGTGTATATACTGCACATACCTTAACGCCAATCCCAAAGATGTTTGTGATATGTGTCACAGGAGTCGCAAAATGGGCGGCGAATCAACTCCTCTGGTGAGCGGCGGTCGGGAGTGTTCGCGTTGTACTCTCGTCAATGACAAGGACGAGAAGTTCTGCCGCGCGTGCGACACATCACTGGCCGACTCTCCCACTTATATCTAACCTCTTCTCGTCTTACCATTGCTTTAATGGATTGAAATCTAATGAACTAATCGTTAATTAGAAGAACCGATGGCTTTATTAACGTTGACTGTGATATAGAATGAATTGAAATGAAAGTCAAAACTTAAGACTTTGTTAAAAACGCGTTTTTTTGTTCAAATGTTTATAATTACGTGCCTTTCCTTCCGAAGGCTTCGTTCAAAGGATTAGTTTCTCTTCGTTTTCAGACTTTAGTTTAGTTTATAATTAAATGTTTTGTAAAACAATTATTATTTCTTAACTATAATTATATTTTAAGGAAAACCTAACGAATGGTATATCAAAACGAAATCTCAATTAATGTTCAAACTATAGACGAAAAGACATATATTTTAAACGTTTTTATTATTTTTGTTTTTGATTTAATTATATTTTTGTTTTAATCGATGCTATAATTACTTTCCAATCAATTTTCAAAGTATTAAAAGACCTGTTCTTCGAATCGAAGCAAAAATTCTCAATTATCTTAACCTCGAGTTTAGAATCAATTTAAGGCCGTATTTGAAAATATCATTCAATTTATTTAAGGCATTGAAAACTTGAAACAAACGACAAATCACTGATTCAGTGGACATAAGTCCCGATTTCATACACCTTTCCGTCTTTCCTAATAATCTTCGGTCTCTTCTCTCTATACGAAACTGCGGCCACGATTGCAGCTCCTCTTCCGCTGCCGTCTTCGGACAGCATTAAGTCGAAGGCAATACTGTTGTCTATTAACTGTTTGATCTTGTCTTTGACCCATTGGAGAAATGACGGGTGAAGTCTGACCACTGATCCGTCGTATGCGATCGTATTCTGTGCTCTTTTCATATGGACAATGAGTTGGGCACAACCGGCGGCCACCAAATGTGCGGCCCGTTGTGCCGCTCGAGTGGTGGCCATATATATGATATGCAGATCTGTTTCACTGAACTGTTTTGTGATATCCCTTTCCAATAGTTTTCTTGTGTTCGGGAAATCTTTTTTATCGAAATCCAAATCAACTTTCGATACATTTTTGGTCGGAAATGAGTTCTTTTGGTTCAAACATTTGGGAACTTTTCCGTCGAACAAGACTTTGTGTTCGATTAGAGTGAGAAGAATGTGACGAACTATTTCGCCAAGGTACATTCCCGATACCATCTTCTCGAACTTCTGTCGGCCCTTATTTATAGATTGTTCGTCGATCTGTTTATCCCATTTGGTTCGGATCAGGTCTAAGACGCCATTGTCTCCGAAGGCTCCCCACTCGGAGTTGATGATCACCTGTTTGGGGTCATTGTAATTGGACGGCCACTTCCCTATGTTATGCAGTTGTTCGACATAACAGGCGTTAGTTCCGGTGCCCACTATAAGACCGATGTTGCAGTTGGGGTTTGTGTGGGCACAAGCCATGAGTGTTCCGGTCGTGTCATTGATCAGCGCAACGATATCGACGAATGCATTCGAAGCGTTGGTCTTCTTCTTCATTGCCTTCTTTAGCAATTTGACCACATCTTTGCCGACAACGTTCGGACAGTTGAACCCTTTGGTCCATACATTGAGTTTGGCCTGACTTAAGCCGATTTGAGTGCACGGGAAGCTAAAAGTGAAGCCCAGAGCTATTCGGATTGAATTGTTAGGCGTTCCCAACTGTCGTTTAGCCGTGAATTGGATGATACAGTCGGCTATGAAGTCAAAGAGGATCTCTCCATCGGAGGTCATCATCTGATCGGGAATCTTGAAGGTCTCGCCGTCCATCTTTGCGTCCTTTGTGTCCAAATCGATAAGAATTACTCTGAAGTTAGTTCCGCCCAAATCCAGCGCCAGATATCTTCCCTTTTCCTTATTGTTTGGAAGATTCCGGACATAAGTGATCAGCATTTTAATGGTCGCCGACTCTTCGTTCTTAAGACCCATTTGGAACTCTTTCTCTAATATATTCATCACTTTCTTAAGCTTATCGTCTCCGAGAACTAAACAATTGGTTATTTGTTTTGCCTTTTCTATAAGTGTTTGATTGACTTTCGGTGGCATTACTGAAGAAGAATATTAAAACACAAAGTCTCGGATCAATTGATTATCGAATAACTGAAAACTCAAGAGTTGTTTTGAATATCGAAATCTCTATCCATTCTCGCAGTCATTCATTGAATTTATTGTATTTTGAATTCACATTTAATATCGCGCTCACAATGAACTCATTGGTCTTGAGATCACATTCTTCTTCTGATACGAAGTTTCAATTTGAAAATATCTTTGTCCTCAACGATGGAAAGTTTAAATTATTTGCTAAAAGATTCTAAAATAGAAGAAATAAATCTAAGAATTAGAGAACAATTCGAAACAAAGTTTGTCTCAAGATTTGAATCTCTGGTCAATGAAATTGAATACGAGTTCAGTCATCCGATTACTGACCAAAATACTGAAAAACTGGTCACCGATTGGATGAAAGAAGTGAAAGACTATCTCATAGGCTGTCGGAAGAAGTTGGAGAGCGATAAGAAGTGGACAACCGATGCATTGAAATGGTTGGACAACTTCGACAAACTAAAGGCTCGAATGAGTTCCGCAGAAACCAAAAGAATCAAAGAAATCAAGAATAATATCAAAACAACCGATGACTTGATCGGAGACGCAATTCATGACATCGACATTATCTTTGAGTATCTAAAGAGACCGCTGAAGAATGAGATTCAGTTAATGGACTTCCACTCCGAAGAAGAAATAAATAAACCGACGGACTTATCCTTCAAATCCGATTTGACTCCTGAGTCGGTTTCAACTAAAGAGCCATTGGATGAGCCATTGGAAAGCTCTATTCCTCCGCCGCCGCCATTACCGCCGTCGCCTCAAACCAAACCATCCACTCCACCCCCAGCACCCCCTTCACAGCAATCATCTCCACCCCCACCTCCTCCTCCTCCACCACCTCCTGATTGGAACCTCGATTGGAATTCTAAGCAAAAAGGTCCGAAATCCTTTGGAAAACTTTAATGTAGTTATTCTAACGATAACTCAATAGTTATTGAGACTAATTAATCAAAATTATTCTGTTTTGTAATTATTTATTATTATTACTTATTTTGTGTTTCTGTTTATAATATAAAATATAAGAGAATTCATTTGAATAAATGTTATCTTTTATTTACAACTTTAAAATTAAAATTATATTTTCGATTCTATTTTACAAAAAAGTCGATTCTTAGTCTTCAGATTGTGTTGATATCGGATTCATGAGTAAAATAAAAACATCTCATTGTATTGATTGTATGGATAACTCATTTATACGATAATCAAGTGTTTAACTCAAAAGTAGAACAAACTTTGATTCGATTAAACATTTGGATCGAAACCACACGTTATAGCGATGATTAAAAGCGTCTATTTTTCGAATCATTTAATTTTGATTAGTGTTTCACGTTTTACATCGTTTGAAGAGTTTGTCAAACATTTAGCATTTAATTTACAAATCATTACATTTTGTTCGTAGAAAAAGTCATAACTTTAGTGAAAACTGGGTTACAATAGATTATATGGAAATGCGATTCATTAGATCCCACTTTGGACTTATGGCCGTCCATTGGAAGGACTGACTGTGTTATTGTTGGGTCGCTCGCCCTTCCATTCCAAGTACAGGAAAGCAGTTCCGGCGCCGTAAGCAAAGAAGTTAAGTAAACCGAAGACCTATTCAAACAAAACAATAAATGTTTTTCATTTCGATTTTGTTCATAAGATTTAACTCAATATTTCATTATTTCTAACAAAGCATTCAATTGTTTGCCGCTTAGCAACTGATTCACAAAACATTACATTCACTGAATTTACTCGATATTCACTCGATTTCACTCTTTCAAACGATTTATCATTCATATAATTTCCCATGATGCCCTTTTCGATCAATTCTCTGCCTCTTTCGCAATCATTACTTTGTAAACACATTAATTCGTTTACATTTCATTATAATTCCTAATCGATTCTTCGATTCTTCAATTCTATAGTATTTAAGATCAGATGAGATGAAAATGAGTTTAACTTTTGATTTAATACAAAAACATTTCTTATTTAATACTAAAAACAAATCTATTTTAGGAATATTTATCAAAGCAAAGGGAAATGATTGATATCTCGACCCTATATTGAATGTATTGACAAGAATTTAAATGATTTGGTGAAGACTTACTCCGGCGGCGATATATGTCCCGAAATAGTCAGTTCCCGTGTAATTTCCATATAGTGTGAGCGCCAGTTTATAGTCTGCCCTCGCGGTCAATGAGAGATGAATTATAGATGTAATGAATAGGCATATCGTGACAATCGCTGAATACACTAATTCCTGATCAATCATAGAAAATATGTTTGTCATCGGTTTCATTATCTTAATGCAAATGACATCATTGAAAGACATGACCATTGAGATGATCATTGATGTGATTCGATGTCATCACTTACTGCGAATATCCAATTGAATTTAGGAAATACGACATTCCTCAAAGTGACCAAATAGCAGAAGCAAAGTATCATTGTTATGGCAAATGACATCGCGATCACTGCTGTGAACAAACGGGAGAACCACTACAACAAAGGTTAGCATCAGATTAGACATTCGGGTTTCAGATCGAATCAATTATAGTTTATCACAAGATTCTTATGCCATATGATTGTTGAATCGGACTCTATTTTAATATCTCGATTAAATCTTAAGCTTTTATCGCATACGATCTCAAAGAAGGCGCAGTCCTATAAAGTATCATCTTTTGGAATGATTGATAAAAAAAAGTTTTGTCTCTTTTGATGAATAAGAATTCCAATAATCACTAACATTGAAGAATAATCTTATCATTGATCGCATATTTAATGAATTTCTTTTAATATTGAAATCAATTTTCAAACGGAAATCTCATTTCGATTACCATTTATTGCGATTTATTTCATCGATTTTTAAATGTTTTTCTTAATATAATTCATTGATCTGTTTATGTCAGGGGTGGCCAATAGGGGGGGGATGCTAGGATCCCCCCTGGAGCCGAAAATTTGTCAAAATCCCCCCTGGGAAAAAATCGAGGGACCCCCCCCCCTAGGCCGGCGCGCAGCGCCTACTGCTATTTTCGGCCGTTTTCGGTGAATTTAGCCGTCGGGAACCGGATTTAGCCGTAATTTAAACCGGATTTAGCCACAATTAAGCTAAATTAAGGCTAAATTAGCGTAATTAAGGC
>JAQGAJ010000321.1:0-16898 GCA_034689365.1 Liebstadia similis | reverse complement strand
ATAAATTGATTTTAATCTAAAGGGCGGACCAATGATTACAGCCTTTCCCGGTTGTACACCAATGAAACCCGGATCAGTCGTTCTGCCCTTCTTTGGTGTTATTCCTGCAGTTTTGGACAATAATGGTAATGAATTGTATGAACCGGTTGAGGGACATCTAGTATTCAAGAAGCCGTGGCCCGGAATCGCCCGCACTATTGATGGCAAACACTACTGCTTTGAAATGACTTACTTTAATAAATTCAGAGGATATTACTGGACGGGGGATGGCGTCCGACGAGACTCTGATGGCTACTATTGGGTGACCGGTAGGAGTGACGACACTATCAATGTTTCGGGTCATCTCTTATCGACAGTCGAAGTCGAGACCGCTATTGTTGAGCACAAGGCTGTGTCCGAAGCGGCGGCTGTTTCGGTGCCGCATCCCATCAAAGGGGAGGCCATCTCTATATTCGTTGTATTGAATAACGATTACATATTCACTGATGATCTGGAAATTGATATAAAACAAAGAGGTTTTAATACAATTATCAGGCATTCAATCCATTGATGTCTTTCCCACAGTTCGTAACAAAATAGGTCCGTTAGCCGTTCCCGACTTCATTCAAGTGGTCAGTGCTCTACCGAAAACAAAGTCTGGAAAAGTGATGAGAAGAATACTACAGAAGATCACAAGACATGACCACGAATTTGGTGACACTTCAACAATGGCTGACGAGTCAGTCCTCGAAGAACTCTTCAGTATTCGAATCAAATGCTGACCATTTAATTATAGAGTTATTATCTTAAGTCTTATGTAATTATTATTTCTTTTATAATGACATTTCTTGTAAATCAATTTCAAGTATACTTAAACCGTAACTCTTTGCAAAGTTTAGGTCTTATTTATTTGTAAAAATTATCATGATAATAGCCATAACGGGATTCAGGGCTTCAGTTCACTAATCCAACTCCCATTCTAAAATTGAGTCCATTGAAGCGCTCAGAAAATTTGAAGTTTTAGTCCCAATAGTAATAGCTCGAAGTCAACCGATTAGTACGACATTTAATCTTCAAAATTGACCTGGTCTATCTAATCACCATTAATCAGAATAACAACTACGATCACACTTACAGTAGTATTGAAACACTTTATTGAGAATCGATTTCATTCGGAGATTTGAGTGATTATTCAGAAGTGAATAGTAATTGAGAAAATGGGGTTTTAGAAATTTCCCCTAATGGCCATCCCTGTATATATTAGGAGCTCTTACTATAGAAATGATAAGTAAAATGTTATTTTAAGTGATGATAAATCAAATTAATAATTTTTTAAATTAGAATTTTATTTAAACGAATTTCGAAAAAGAATGACAAATTAGTCGTCCCTTAGAAGGAGTTGTGTTACAAGGTAATTTTCCTGTAATTTAGAATATTTTGTTAAAACTATTACTAGGGATGTCCAGACCTGTTCGAAAATGACCTAGCAATTGTAGAACAGACGGGAGCGGAGTATAGATTGCACTTTAACCTCTCGTGGTCCAAGTGTGGTCAGCCTGACCAGCTATGATATAACTCCATGATAAAAAATTAAAGTCAAAGAGTTTGAGAGATGTAGCTTGTTGATTTCATTGAAAATTATCAAGATTATATCATAGCTGGTCAGGCTGACCAACTTGGGTAACGAGAGGTTAAAGAATATATAATGGGATCAGAGATGGAATGGAAATTAAGTCCAATTATAAGGCTTTTGATGAATGATATGATTACAAGTTTTACTCATTTCTGATATTTTCAAAGATTTCGATTAAATTTTCAATTTATTTATCATTAAATGTTTATTAGTTTTAATGACAATAGTTTGATATCTCTTTGTTTCCAATAAGATTTGTTTAAAAGTTAGAGATTTCAAGACTAGAATAGAAAACTTATAAACAAATCTAAAAAAGACTCAAATCGTTGAATCAAATTCTGGTAAAAGACATACAAATATTCCAAATATTGAGATCAAAACAATTATATTCGATGTGAAGACCAGATTCAGAGCCAAAAGAGTTATGAAACGGATTCTATACATAACGACCGGTAAAGCGAACGATGAGATAACAAAACCAGTGGTGAAGAAGTGAATCCAATCCCGAACCACAGACATGGGATCCAATGGCTCATCACAGAAGACATTCGGCAAAAGGATTGGTATCGGAGTCAAGACATAGAACAATGCGATCGATATTATGAACCAATTTGTGTCGACCAGACATGCGGTGACCAAAGCTGTCAAACCGACGGCGAAAGTAAAAGACAACAGAATTAATCGTTTTATTTCATTCATTTTGACCACAAAACTGATGGTCAAGTCTTCTGAGCCAAGAATTAATTGCAATTAATTATTCCAAAAGAATAATTCGATTTTGAAAGTGATCTCGAGATAAAACTTTGTGCTGAAAGTGTCAACCAATCAGATTCAAAGTTTGGTTCACATCTTCAGCTGATTTTGCGCATTGATCTCAAACACCATTTGTTTTGGTATTTGAGATAACTTTTTGACATTTGATTCAATTTTTTGTAAATAGTTTTATAAATGAATTTTTGTAATGAAATCATGAAAAATAAAGTTTTAATTCAGTCATTATTTATATCTATTTTGTTATTAATTTGTTATTTATTTCCGAGTTTAACCACTTTTTTCATATATTGCTCGTTAATAGCAATCGCCTCAGTCTTCGGCGTCTACTTCGGGATCAGATTCAATGAGAAGACGATTATCGATAATCACCAAAGAAGTCATAACTCGAGTGAAGTTTCTTCGGGTATAAAAACAGCAAACGGCAGACCCGACGACCACAATGTCGACAAAGAAGTGTTGGAAAACTACTTTCAAACCCGAACTCTTGTGTCGGCAAATGTGGACCAATTGATGGAACAAATGATTGATTTATGTCTAAGAGATTTTGTGTTTGTCTGGTATAAGGATTTGGTCGACGATCGCAATAATCATACCATTTATCTGAAGCTGAAGTAAGTTCTGTTCGGATCTGTTCTTCGGCTCTAAATCTAATCCAATCTATATCTGATCTTCAGAAACGAATTTTGGGAAATAATCCTAAACATTGTCTTAAGAATGCGATCAATAGATTTCCTTAAGTTCTTCACCAAAAACGTTGTTAATCGATGTCTGAAGCACTTCCAGAAGATCACAGTCTGTCTGACAAATACCAAAGAAAATCAGAACATTTCTTATGTCTTGAGCTCTCATTTGGGATCAAAAGAAAAAGAATTGGAATTTATTCGCAAATTGTCTGAATTTTTGTTATCTATTTTACTGCCGAAGAACTACTCGAAGAGCAAACCTTTGCGACACTTATTGAGAGAAATAATTTCTGTTCAGATATTGTCCGCAATTTCACTGATTTGTGATCCAATTTATTTGAACCAAAAGCTCTTGAATTATCTCAAATGGCAAAAGATTGAGATCGAAAGACATCGACAGACTTACGCCTACTCTGAGACATACGAACAGTTCATCGAAATGATTAACAAATGCTGTGATGTCGAAGATCTTAAGCGAATCCGGTTTCAGATCATCACTGAGATAATGGAGGCCACAGTTATCAACAATCTGAAGAAGGAAAGGGGTATCGATTTGGATGACAAGATGTTTTCGGGACCGATAACCAAAGCCAAAGGAGATCTTCTTCAGGCCCGCAATCTCAAGAGGTATATAAACCAATTGACTTTCGCCAAAAATCAATGCGAAAAACGGATTAATGCAATCAATTGTATGACTTCTGGACAACGGATTCCCAGAAATGTCTCCGAAAACAATTTGTCTGAAGGCTTGCCTCAACCCAACCGAAAGACTGTTCTTGGATTCAGAATTCTAATGGATTCAGACATTTGTCGGTCTTATCTCAAGAAGTTTATGCAACATTCGTTGATCAGCAGTACATCAACTCCAGAGAGCAGAAGACATTTGATTGTGTTTTGGGAATCAGTGGAACAAATGACTACACAAGAAGTTAGCAAACAATACGAAATCGCGAACCAAATCCTCAATCACTCGAACTTCAAACAGGGTTTCATTAAATTAATCAATTTGTCTAAAAATACTCTCAAAGCTATGGAAGAGTTTGTTTTGGGTAACAGAGGTTCAGAGGCTTTCATTGTCGCCCAGACTCTGATCTATGAGATTCTTGAGCACAGATACTATCCCTTATTCATCGTGAGTCACGAATACGAACAAATGTTGGATCAGATTCAGGACACTCTTGAGAATAGCGGCGAATCAATGCCGCGACAGATCAGAAGCGACTCCGATGTCAGTGAAAGTGATTCCATAGACTCTCGCGAACAAAGTTTAGTCAATATCAGTGAGAACTCTATCGTTGAGATTCATATCTCGCAAACCAAACAAAAAATTGAGAATTTAAGTCAAAAACTCAACGATAAGACCAATGCCTTAAAGGCTTTGAAGAAAAGCGAAACCGAAAAAGTGACCAAAAGTACAATTAATGTCAACCAAAAGTTGATCGGAATGTTAGAGAAAGAGATCGATGATATCAACCGAGAGTACAAACAAATGGTCGGACATCTGGAGTGCACTGAAATGTGGATCTCAGGGATGGGTAAATGGAGTGCAGACGTGCACAACATTGAAGTCGATCACATCGACGGCTTCTATTTGGCCATAATTATCGTCTACCGAACCGATATATCACAGACAGAGTCCAACGGTTGGATCGTTGGACGCAATTATCAACAGTTCTATGATTTGAAGCGAAAACTTTCAAAAATAGTGCCAAATCTTAAACGTTTTAATTTACCGAAACTGTCGAAGAAGTCGATCGTAAACGACGCACAACTGAATACCATTAAAGACAAATTGCAGACATTCCTCAATGTTTTGACTCAAAACGAAAAGATATGTCGAAGTGAAGACTTCTTTCTGTTCCTTTCCCAGAGCTCTGACAACTTGAGACAACCGATCGATAAACAGACCAATCCGTCCAACACTACATCAAAGCTCTTTCCGTTCGGTAAACTTCTGGGCATTAGTCAAACCACAGAAAGACAATCATCTGTAGAGACCAAAGAAAACAAGGAATGTGATCGAAATAGTGTTGACATCGAGAGTCAATTCCTTATTTTAAATGATCTTCAAAACGAAGACAACATCAAAGACGATATCGCAGAACCACTTTATGATCTGATCCGAGAAATCTTTGAATTGAGGAATATTTCAAAATGGCTTCGAAGAAGTCTTTGGACATTCGTTCAAATGACTTACGGACAGACCATAAACAAACAGTTGCGCTCAATTGTCGAATGGATTTGTTCTGAATCTATGATAGACTACTACTTGACCTCATTTCGGGACTCTCTTTGGCCCAACGGATCCCTTTCTGAACCCTGGCCTCAGAGCTCGGATGAGGAGAGAAAAAGAGTGCAAATTCTGGCGAAACAGCATCTCTTGAATAGCATTCCCGAAGTGATTAATAATCTTTTGGGTCAACAAAATGTGAGAAAAGGAATCGTCAAAGTCTTCGATGGACTTCAGAACCAAATGCTTAACAAACAATTGTTTTACGTAAGAAATCATTTAACGAATCGATTGATTAAATGTTTGTCTTATTATAGGAAATCACCGAAACATTTATGTTTGAATTCGCGCCCGAATTGAAGAGTTACTAAAAATAAATTACTAATCGTTTTATAGATTAAACTCAGTTTTATTCAAACTTATAAATCTAAAACTCGTGATTACTTCGATTTGATTTAGCCATCAATGGAATCATTATTTCTTTTATTGGTCTCAATTCTCGTAAACCCAGGGCTCCTGATTGGGGGTCCATTCGACCAGTTCTTTAGCGTCGAACCAAAGAGCGATCTCTTTGTTAGCGCTCTCAACCGAATCGCTTCCGTGGATGATATTTCTGAAATGATTTAATGGTTAGGACTCACGACATGACTAACGATTACGAAATCAATTAAAGTACTAATTATACAAAACATGAAATCAAATGAGAAATCGATATCAATATCAGTGTCACTAATATGTGATAACATATGTCTTAAGAAACTGAGGCTATTCTCAAAGAATCTCAAAGAAGATCTAAATTATCGTTAGAATGGTATCTCAAGAACTAAAGACAAGTCAAGGCCTACCTTCCGGTCTGAATACAGAAGTCTCCTCTAATGGTTCCGGGCTTAGAGTCGGCCGGATTGGTCTCTCCGAGCATAACACGTCCAGTCTTGACCACATTAAGACCTTCCCAGACCATTGGCACGACGGGTCCCATTTGCATGTATTGGATCAGAGATGGGAAGAACGGACGAGCGGACAGATCGGCGTAATGTTTGCGGAGGAGGTCTTCGCTGGCCTATGGATGGAATCGATGCGGGTTAGCGGTTGTCACTCATAAAAAGACATACATTCAAGAACTTGATGGCCACGAGTTTGAATCCCTTTTGTTCGAATCTCTTGATCACTTCGCCGACAATACCCCGTTGGACACCGTCGGGCTTAATCATGATAAAACTTCTTTCTCTGTTCGCTGCCATTGCCGGTGATATCCACGAGAATAGTGACAAAATCGTACAAATCATACAATGAGTGACGATATTAGGGATCAAACGTGTAATCAATGCCTGAGTCGACGATCACTACCTTTACTGCCGGTCCTCTCAAGGGATTGGCTGTCAGTCCCGTCGAAGGACTCACCGATCCCTTCAAAGGACAGACTTATAGACCTTCACAACTGACTTATGCCTAATCTTATCTATAAATGTTTACATCAATACTATTCGGGACTTTTAGATATGATCTTTTGGTAGAGAATAGACTGTAAAGCATACTATAAAAAGGACTGAAGTGTTTAAAAGGCATGAGTTTATTGAAAAGTGAGGCAAAGCGTGTCCACTGTTTTGGTTGGCTTTGAATCGGGCTTTAAGTGAAAACATGTCTGAATCGGAACCGATTGATGTGATCTCTAAGACAAATGACAACAGAAGGAAGAAGAAGATCAGAGAAGAGGTCAATGAAGAACTTCTCGAGACTATTGTCTTCGGAAAGGAGTCAAACGTTTTGGAAAATATCAGCAAAAAGTCTAAAACTTTTGATATCTCGGAAACTAATCCAATAATTGAAGACAAAATCGGTGCCAAAGAATCTTCGGGTCTGAATCACGATGAAGATAGTGATGAATCAGATGACTCAGATTCGAGTGAAGACATTAATTACAGCAGAACTGACTTCTATTCACATTTAATCGACGACAACAAAAAGGTTGTCGAAGAAGAAGAAAGCAAAGAAGAATCAAAGAAGAAGAGCGTTTGGACCGATTCAGATGATTATATCACCGCTTCTGAAGCACTCGATTCCAATAAATTACCGAAAAGAGTGTCAAAAGATGACACTTATAGTCGTTATTTGGAGAACAAATTCACTGATTTGTATAAAAGGCCGAAATGGGCGCAAAAGACTAATAAAGACAACAAACGAGACACCGATGACAGTGAAGACAGCGATGACGACGATATCATTCGGACGGCAAAGGACTTCAAACATGGTAGAAAGGGTTTGGAGGAAGGATTCCTAAGATTGAAGAAATGCACGGATTTGACTCATAGTGACTATCAGAAGGTTTGTCATACAATTGGTTCTACTTTTGACTTAACTCTCATCTCTAGAGTTCTTTGAATTGCGTTGAGTTTCATCCGACCTCAACCGTAGCGATGGTCTCTTCACCGAACGGAACGGTCCGTCTCTTTGAAGTCGACGGCAAAATCAATGCCAAAATACAAAGTATTAAATTCAAAGACTTTCGGATCGATTGTTCAAAATTTAGTCTGAATGGCGAAGAATTGATTGTCGGCTCGAAAAAGAATTCCGGTTATTATTATTATTACGATATGATCGCCGGAAGAATGGTTAAAATTCCGTTCATCGAAGGCAATGAAAAGTTCTCTTTAGACAAATTTGTACTTTCAAACGATCAAAAGTATATCGCGTCTAAAGGAGACAATGGTTTCATACATTTCATCGCTGCGAAGACCAAAGAACATGTGTTTGACCTCAAAATGAATGGTCAGGTGATGTCAATGGCGTTTACCGACGATTCAAATATGTTATTAACACATGGAAGCGGTGGCAAAGCCTATGTCTGGGATATCCGGAAGAGGCAGTGCGTCAACAAATTCACAGACGAGGGCTGTATTACCGGCACTGCGATCGCTGTGACGCCCGACTATTGCTGTACCGGCTCTGAGATGGGAGTCGTGAATGTCTACAAATTCGATGACATCTTAAACAAAACAAATCCGAAACCTTTGAAATCAATTATGAATTTAACGACAGAAATAACTGAATTGAAGTTTAATCACAGTTCGGAACTGTTAGTGATGTTATCAAACGCTAAGGACAATAGCATTAAATGCGTTCATATGAAGAGTTTATCGGTTTTCTATAACTTTCCCGAAACTAACAAAAACTATGGCCGTATTTACGGAACGGATATATCGCTAAACAGCGGTTACTTGACATTCGCCACGAGTGGAGGCGTCGCTCATCTTTTCCGACTCAACCACTTCTCTAATTTCTAATTAGTTAATAAATGTCTTTCGTTTTTAATAAAATTTATCTTTTCATAAGTAATTGATATCTAATTAGTTTTTAGCTATCAATTAGTTGTTAGCCATTCATTACATTGAAATCGCGATTAAATAGTTTATAATTACCGAAGTCATGGATCGTTCTCTTTAGGAAAGGTATGTGTTTTGAGAATAATGTTCTCCTGAAGAGCATTTGTAAACCGAATCACTTTTCGAAACATAAGTAACTATAAGTCGATTTTCAATTTTAAGTCATTTATTTACTAATTTGACAGTTATTTAAAAATTTAAGTCATTTTTATGTCAAATATAATCAAATATTAATCAAATGATTGAATTAAATCTTTGATTTTCTCGTAATCTCAATGTTTTGACTTTATTTTTCGTTTATAACGAATATCAATATTTAGTTTAAGTTTTGTTTTTCGGGAAAAAACTCATCTGTTTTTTGTCAACTCTGGAGCCAAACGTTGATAGTCTTTGTCAGTCTCTGTTCGATCACCTTTTCATTGGATTCAATTAAACAAATCGATCGAAACGATTATTATTTAATGGAAGTTCACTAAAATCATACGAAAAGCTAATTAACAGACATTTAAATGCTTTAACATAACAGGCATTAAGTGATTTGCATTGCAATCATTGATCACAAGATAATTACAAATGTTAAGGATTATCAGTTCAGACATTGATTAATCATTTGTATGATAGAAGAGCTGAAAATTCCAAAACATTTTGCGGTAGTAATTAGAAGTGTTGGCCAATTCTGGATTAGATTCCAAGTGTTTTCAGCTGAAACAATAAATTTCAGATCTATCTGATTGATCAAAGTTTGCTTTTCTACCGTTGTCTACGACCCCTGACCTTTGAAACTGAATTCTTACATTTTTCAGACGTAAATACAATCTAATTAAATCCAGTCGAGGATATTCTTAACCAGGGATGGGCAAGGGGGATCAGCCCAAAATCCCCCCTGAAAATTTTTTGGACCTAAAATCCCCCCTGAGCTCGAAGCGAAAAATCGACCGCCCCTAGACTTTTTGGCCGGCGCTTTTACTTTAAAGAACCGGATTTAAACTGAATTTAACTAGATTTAAACCGGATTTAGTCACAATTAAGCTTAAATTAACGTAATTAGACCGATTTAAGCTAAATTAGCGAAAGAACTGCTTAATTCGGTTAAATTTAGCCTTAATTTAACTGGATTAAGCGGTCACGGTCAATTTCGGGACTTCCGAAAAATCACCCCCTAGTCCCCCCCGGGATTTTTGGCAAAAAATTGCGCAATATCCCCCACCTATATCCCTCCTGAATAGATCGAGCATGTGCATCCCTGTTAGAGAGCCATTACTAGTTATTAGGGAACTTTTTTAATTATTTTTGTACTTTGTTTTCTGTATAAACTGAAACTTTCCCTGTAATGGCATAAAGCATGATGAAACTCTCATGAAATTTCACTATCTTACAGGGCTTACATCCTTAGGTATTACCCAATATGTAAGTTCTCAGATCGATAAAGGAATGTATGTCAAGGGATCGGACAATACTTGGCATCTTTTGCCAATTTTTGACCCCTCGATGACAAGATATCTGAACAGATCATTATCGATATAATGGACGAGAAGTCATATACACCGACAATATTATCGAATAACATAGGGTCTGATGATTCTGTACCCGAGATATGGCCTCAATTAGAGTATATTTGGATTTCCCATTGTGGAAATTATATTACAGTAATGGGCGATCAAGAGATCATATATAACGGAAAGGCAAAAGGAAAAGAAGACCGAACATGATCTACAATTGCAGATGAATTATAACGAGTTCTGACTGTTATAATAATTGTATTCATTACTGGAAATAATATAAAAGTATTTTTTCCATTGAAATGTCACCATGGGCATTTATGGGCAAATTATTTCACAATCGGGTTCAGAAACTCTGGCAAAGAGAATAATTTTGGTGGACTTGCAATGAGATTCTTGAGAATGACGTCGGTATTAATATTTGAAGAGAAAAAAATTTAATTTCGAAATTCCAGTCAAAGAATTGCTTACAGAATATTCTGTTGAATGAGAACTGCGCTTAATATCAAAGTAAATACGAGTTTTAATTAACAGAATTTAATCGCATTGTTTGTTTGAGACTAACAATGGAAATGATCACTACTTTTCAAATATTGAATCATTGATTTGATTCTCTTCAATGACCACGAATTGTATTCTCCAGACATTTGGTCTCTGTTTAACAGTTTTGCGAACAATTGCGACAAAATTAAACATTTAATTGCATTCAACAAAATCTCATTTAACTAAACATTTTTCAAATTCTTTATAAAAATACAAAAAAGTAACATTTAATTGAAGTATTCATTTCGGGCTAAAGTCAATGAAATTCTTTACACCTAACGAACTCATTCTAGTAATCAAACACATATTCCCATTGTGACTTTGCTATTCACCATTAAACAAATGATATATTCAAAAGTTAGTATCTCTGGAGACCTGAAATCTCAGTCTCTCTTAGATTTATCAGCTCTTGACTAACAAATTAGTCGATTCTCCAAAGTTTTCTTTTATAATATAAGAATTTAATCTCAAAAATATCTAATTTAGAGATAATTAAAGTTTTCATTTCATTACAGGAATTCTCGAAAGAAGTCTAACATTAAAAGAGTTAAAAATCCAATCATTTTCGTGATTTGCATACAAACCCAAACTCAGAGCAATTCGTGCGAAAGTGTTTCGCAAATATTAGTCTGCTTTGAAGTGAAGCCAATTCCGACTTAAGACCCGGTGCTGTTGGAGATGACCGGGTATGCATCAAACAGTCCAGTGATCTTAGGATTGGGAGTATTGCTCTGGCTCTACATAACAGTGTTGGCGCTGTTTATTCTCATATCTCTTTGCTGTTGTCTCAAAAGGAGTAAAACAGCGCCAGTCGTCCAACAGAGCAGAGCCTCTGATGTGAGCCCAACCGAAAACAACATCTGTCCTCATCTGCATTACGTCGGCTCTAATGCCGATCACATTTAGCCCAAAGAATATTCTGTGTCTCAGAACTCAAATCAAGGGAAGGGGAGAAAGGACTGAGTGGTCGGTCAGTCGACAACACAAATGACACTCAATTACATCTAAATATTGTTATATTATTCGCTGTTTTGTGATATTTGTTGACCGAAATCGAAATGTATTTAATTTTTATGGCATTTTCGATGTATTTGTAAAATAAAAGTTTAATTTAAATAATTTAAAGCTCTAATGATTTGAATTCGCATTTCAGCGCTAATTAGTCTCTAAATGACGGCAATGATAATGATTTAGATCGAGATTGTTCTGCAAATTGGATTAATTGAGTCAATTGGTAATGACTTTGAGACCAAACCATTGCCACCGTTGCCATCGTTGCTACCGTTCCCACCATTGCCTCGATTTCCCAATTCAAACATTTGCTAACTTCTAATTTGTTGATCATTTCATTTATGGGACTCTAATAGGGATCAATTGTTATCGTCCGCGAACTTTCATTAGCGGCTAATCTCGAGATTAGAATTTAATTGAAATCAAAACCCATTTAATTGTAGACCAAAACCAGAATTAACCGATTGTTCGCGAAGTTTGACGCAAACCAGACGTAAACTATGTCCACGAGAATGAACATAAAGAACAGTCCGATCGCCAAACAGTTCGAGACTGAGCGATGGTATTGTATGTGTTGTGTGAAGTGCTTGTGCTCTATCTTCGGAGTGGCTCTCCTTTTGATTCTGATCGGTTGCGGTCTGGCATTCATCAAGAGTAACAAAGACGATACCAAAAGAGTTGGATTCATACTGATTGCCGTCGGAGTCCTGATCGCTGTGACAATACTGATAGCCCTCTTCTGTCTGATCCGAACAGTTATGCGATACGAGCGAAGAATCAATAATCCGGAACCGTTTGTCGTTCCCAAAGACGGATATCCCAAACAAGAATATGGCAAACAATAGAGTCTTCAGTCTCGGACATAGTTGTTATCTTCACAAAAGAATCTTTTTATTTAAACAACATCTCAATTACTATTACTTTGTCTTTTGCAGAAGTAATTGGTTTATAAAATACATTTCAAACAAATTATTTATGAATAAAACCTTAACACAAATCGTTAGACCAAAGAATCCCCAAAAGGATTGTACATTAAAATCAAAATTTAACGAAAAGAATACAAAAATAAATCTTAAAATAATTGATTACTTTTATAATAATTAGTATTCGGAAGTAAATGAAGTAAAGAATCGAATTGTGAACTGAATTTGAATCGAAATCGAAATCTAATTCAGAAAAAACGAAAAATTTGCGAATAATTTGATTTGAAAAACAATAAAATATGGGTTCGTTTCGTACAAATGACTAGCGATTCAGTGTTTCGTATAAAAAGCATTGTTTTCTCAGCAAAAAAGTGATTTAAATTTCATTCACTTATGGTTTTCGATAAAAATGTTTTGCGGTTTTGAATTGAATCGAAAATTTCAATTACTTTTTAGTTGCGAACCGAAACCTCTTATTCCTAAACAATCCTCTCTTCCGATGAAACAAATCTATAATTTTTTTTTCTCCATTTCTAATAATTTTATAATAAAAACTAAAACACGAAAACAAAACAACGAAAAGAATAAATCGATTGAAATGATTGAAAAGCGAAGTCAGAGATGGCCAGACATTTGTGGACAATGTTTGTCATTAAATAAGCTCTTGATTTAGATCCTTGTGATACTGTCCACGAAGATAATGGACAAAAAGGATTAGTTAACATATGATTGGTCGACAATTGTCGAGAAAGTCCTTTCTAGTGGTCATTGTCTGCCCATCTCTGCCTCTAAGCCCTTGTTTTCCTACAATTGTCTGCTTTTTGTTCATTGAGTTTGAAGAGAAAAAAATGATTTTGCTTTCAAATAATTAGTATCTGAGAAGAGAATAACTATATTAAGCAGACGTTTGAGAGGAATTGTAGGCATCGGAAAGGGATTTAGATCTTCATTGAATGTGATTCAGACGTTGAGAGTAATCATTTGTTAAATAAATAATAATTATATTAAATGACAATTGATTTTCAGTGATAGAGATATAGCGACTGAGAGTGTGGTATAATTGCACTCATTTTGTGATATAATTGATTAGAATTTTCAGTCTTGCGATCAAATTCTTGTCAAACGGAATGTTTTGAGTGGTTATGGAAAACAATGACTTCGATAGGGATTAAGAATCGCAACAATTCATTAATTATAAGCTTTAGTGAGTTATGATCGCAACACATCTGAGCTGTCAATCATCACAAACCAGGTTAACCTCAAAACTAATCAAAAATTCGTATAAAATAAAAGTCAGTTTAACCTCGCGATCAGTGTTTGTGTCTGTGATGAGGTTCAGAGACATTGCAATTCACAAATCAGTCGATTCCTAAACCAATTGAACACTAATTGAGAGCCAAGTCTTTACTGTTTTCGCGACTCAATTGGCCAGAGTTTGAATGACTACTAGAGTGTGGTTTGGCTGCCTCTCTGATCGAGGACAGGGTCTTCGAGAACCAGGTGTTCTTCGACTCGTCGTTCTGTGTCCTCATCTGAACGATCTCTGTCTGAGCGCTATTCAACTGCAGAATCAGTTCCTATGAGACAAACAATATATTTAACGATAATTTATAGCAATTCAGTGGAAAACTGATGAAAACATTTGGATTACATTTGAAAGGCCGACAAATATATACATTTCGTGAAAAAGTAGTTTTTGAATAAAGTTTGATAGCATTAGAGAAAAGCTTCTGATTATTAAAAATTCAAATAATATTTTGATGCGATTTCATAACTCGAGCACAAAATTCAATTGAATTTTAAGCCAAACTAAAAGTGAAATATCAATAAATGATTTGAAATTTCAGCACAATTTTTGAAATTTTATGGTAATCTGAATCGAGAGTAGTCTTCAAACTGATTCCAAGAGCTGAATGTCAACTAAGTCTCAAAATAAGCCATCGATAGAATAATTAATTAAAATTTCATTAAATTAAAAGCAAATGAAAACTAATAAAAATGTTTGTTAAACAAACCGAAAGAGTGAAAGGGATTACTGAATGGACGGGTAGACAGACCTCATTCCTGCACTCGGACTCGACGAGAGCCACCTTTGCTTTCACTAATTCCGACTCCAATTCATCGATTTTCTGTTGCAATAGGTTTGCGCTGCCGTTCAGACAGTGAGAGCCGACACCAGAGGCCTGAGTGCCGTTCACTCCTGTATTGGCTTTACTGTTGAGGTCGACCAACAGTTGTGCGCATCGCTCGCAGTTGCGGACCTTCTCTAAGATGTTGTCCAACGACTCCTTCGACGAGTTCTGCTCGGACTCGAACCGGGATTGCAATTGAGAACAAATTTGTTTGTATTCTGAGATTATTTTAGTGTTTCTGGCGATCTCGTGTTCAGCCCTTTCCAGCTCTCGTCTGCACATCTCCTTAAGACACTTGACCTCATCTTCTAATCTCTTCTTTTCCTCCTCGACCTCGACTAAGAGGCCTCGAGTGGACAGTAGTTCAGAGCCCAATGTCTCGGCCTTGTCCTCCACTTTGTCCAAATCGTCCCTCAGTTTGATCTTTGAGTTACAAGTGGTGAGCAGTTCCTGAGCCAAGTCGTCGTTTTCCTGTTCGAGTCTCATAGTCGAGTCCACGAGTCGTTTGTTCTCATTCTCGAGTCTATCGATAGGATTCTCTACTTTTGTCGACTCTTTCCATATCTGGTATTCCTTTTCATATTTCTTTAATTTCTGGAATAAGATATAAAACTAGAGATAATGTCCCAAAACATGTGAAAACTGACTTTGATTTTGATTGCGACGGCTGTCTTAAGCAAATACTTGCCGTTCTCTTCAGTCCTAAACTTTTTCGGGAGAGAAACTCGGAAATACTTGAGGACACCCTCGAAGTCGAGCGCCAGTAAGTCTTTCTTGGAGAGGGAGAGCAGTGCCAGAGCCACTTGGAATATGGTATCCATTCTGTCCAATAAGAAGAGGTCCAGAATAGAGAACACGACATGGAGTGGGAATTTGGCGGTGAAGAGAGTGAGAAACCATTGGGAGGCATACATATGTGCCTCAACACCTGTGCGGACAATGGGATTACACGTCTGGAGACAACTATCGTAGAGCTATACCCAAATCGGCGAAATGCGAATAGAGTTCGGGCATAAGGCTGTCCATCGCCCGTTCCAACTGATAAAACTTGCACTGAAGCTCTTCAAATCCGTTGCGGAACAGATTCCTTAAACCGTATTCGTTCATAATTTTGACCAAAACACAAAACGCCTGTTCTTCGGGCATATGTAAGAGTAGAGCTGCGATCATGAAAGACAGGCCCTGACAGTACCCGATCTCTGTGTCGTAGTTCGAGTAGGCTTTGCATAACTTGAAGAGCGAGTCCTGACCTGAAGTGAAGACAAAATGATTAGACTTTTATCAGAAAGGGTTGAAATGAATGATCGATCGGTTGACTAATAACAGGTAACTGACCTCACATTGTGTTTAACAGTTTTAATAGATCTCTTTAAGCCTATACTAGACATTAGATTATATTTTTCATTGTTTTTCTAATAAATCGTTAGGGATTAGGAGCTTTGCTATTATAAACAAAAGATGAAAAAAACATAAATTAATCCAAAAATAATGAGAAAAGTTATAAAACAAACTTTGATAGAAAACTATACCCAAAGGTCAGTAACACAATAATAAAATTCGATAAAATTCTCAGATAATAATTATAAATTGGGATTAAAAATGTCATAATAGGTCAGAATAAACAAGATAGCACCTATCCAAAAGACTACATTCACAAGCACTCTTTAAGAAGGAGATATAATCGATAAGCTCTTTATAGAGGTATATCATAAGAAAGGGGGTTAGCTTTTGGGCATACCTTTACAGGAGAATCTCTCCTTCCCATCCTCTCTATTGGGTGGGGGGGGGGGGAAGGGGGTAATCATGAGTTATTATTAAGCTAGGCTATATTGGTGAGCTCTTATTAAGGTAGGCTTTTTGGGTAGCGTATATTGGTTGGCCCCTAATAACCCTTTGCCAGTGAGGGGGTGGAAAACCGGATGTATATACTACATCCTTTTCGGTAAATGTAGTGAAAAATTATTGCAATATAATTGATTTTATTATAGATTCTGGGATTTTTGTGATAAAATGAATTTCTAAGCTATTTGATGGCTAAATATAAAGTTAATTTTGGCTTTTAATTAATTCAACTATCGATCGACTCACAAATATCCCGAACCGGTCAGATC
>JAQGAJ010000320.1:0-16917 GCA_034689365.1 Liebstadia similis | reverse complement strand
ATCATACTTATTGTGCAATTAGAATATCAAATAAATGTATGGATGTTTAGGAATCAGTCGAAAGTGCTTTTCTTTTAAGAGATTTCGTCTGTTCATCCGTTTAACTATAATCTCGTTCAGAGCTAGAAATGTCTGAATTTAAAGATATATTTGATACACACTTAAAAATCGATTCTTGCGATTCTCGTACTCGACCTTCACTATAATCTACAGAATCTCGAGTTTTTGATAGGAAAAGAGAAAATTTATTCTCCAATTGATGTCAGACCTGCTGCTGATTAAAAGGCAATCCATTCAGTATGGGTTCTGACGATCGCTTCAAAAATAGTTTAAGTTTTGTGTCTTTTGGCGATTCCTTCTTCTTAGCGATCGTCTCTTTGGCGGTGCCGCCGGCTGTGCCCGACCCGGGGATCTGGTGCTGCTTTTGGCCGTACAATAGTTTGTGGAATACCCTAATAAAGCAATTTATTGGTAACATTCAGACAAATAGAATTGGCTCGGGTTTGGATTTAGTCAAAGATGGTTAGATCCACGATATTATATCGACTTTTTCACGTCAACTGAGTTCACGACCAACTTTTCAATCCAAAAACGATTTCGAAATTCGCTTTCATCAGTCATCCCTTGGTTTTATCTAGTTTCAATTCGCTTCTTGTTTGACAAAGGATCTATTTCAGAATTCAGTATTGAATATAGAATACAATACCTGGGATAGAATTGATTGAATAGAATCCCAGCTCAACGTAATTGATATTGAATTAACATAAATCAGCTAATCTTACTTATCGTGTCTAAACAGCCCATTGTGACACTATGTTCCCACTCTTTGCATCCCCCGAGCACTTGAATACATGATTGTCTTCTCTATAGCCCAATGGAAAGACCTATTCTAAAGGCAAACAAACACTCGAACGATGTCTTCACTGTTGCACAGCATTTGTTATATTGCTTTTAAATAATTACACAATTCTTTGGAAAATCAATTTCAAGTGAGAACTGAATAGTTTTTTGTGTTCGGTGAGGAACAGGTCTCCAGAGGTTTACCGTTGAGCACAACAGTTGTGTCGATGTGTGTGTTATTGTCTCGTAATTTACATAAATCCAAACCCATTGCCAATAACACCGATTGTGTGAATACCTGCTCCGCGCGGCCAACACTGCTTTGACGGCACAGACCGGCTCTCGAGTCTCGCCTATATATAGAGTGAAGAAAATCGATATAATTTTGTTCAAAAGAGTTGTTTGCAATCGCTTTTAAAACAGAATAGAATCCAATCCTAAATAAAATCCAAATAAAACTCCGAAATCAAGTGTTTGTTTGTCTTTTCATTTCAAATGTTTTGACGCTATTTATATAGAAATTCATCGCAATTCTGAACTAAATTTTAATCCAAGAATATATTGAATTCAGTGAACCAATGCTTAAAAAAACAATACTCGAGCTCTTAAAAAGTTAGAAACGTTTACATCAATCCAGTCAACTGTTAAGTATACTATAATCTTGTTAACTTTCATTGTCAAACATTTCAAATGTTTATTCCAGTCAAGTCATGTCAAGTGAGGGCACGTTTCTCGATCTTACTTATAAAATATTGAATTTCTAAGAATAAATTAAATATTATGTAAGTCTGTTTGAAATGGCTTTGAAATGGTTGATGAAATTGAATATTAGGCGAAGAATCAGTTATATTGTCAAAACCAAAAATAGCTACAAATCTAATATAACAATCGTTTAACCTTTACTCGAATGACTAATTTAATTATTGTAATTAATATAATATACTATACCCAGGGATACAAATGGGTTTGACTCCAGGGGGGTTCCAAAGTATTGGATTTTTCGGGGGCCATAAAACGCATTGAGAGGCCATGGCCACTTAATTTAGTTAAATTAAAACCTAATTATTATTTAAATTAAGCCATTCTTTCATTTATTCGACTAAATTCAGTCTTATTTACGAAAATTTAGGCTTTTTACACCAAAATTGAGCTTAATGATTGATGAATTATGGCTAAATTCAGTTCAAATCACGTTTAAATTCAGTTTACGGTAGCTAAATTGCGGCGTTCTATCAGCCAAAAAAGGCAAAAATGGCTGCCTAGGGCCTCTCTCGATCCTCTACCAGGGGTTTCGACAAATTGACACCTCCAGGGGTTTGGAATACCGCAACCACATTCTATTGGCCGTTATAAATGTTGAAAAATAAATTTAATTTAAAAATTTGAATGTTATTCTTTTAAACGTTCTTTTCTTCTTTATATTATGCTCAGGTAAAGTTAGGTCAGTAGATGTAAGGTCAGGTAAAGTAGAACATTGATGAATATTAAAAATTTAACTTTTTAAAAATCCTAAATGAAATGTTGTGAAAAGCGGGTAATATTCTAGATTTTTAAAAATAAACTGAGTAAACCAATAAATTACTCTACAAGTAATCAGTGAGTATAGTGAAAATACGAATAACGATATCCTTACCGACAAGAAATGTAATGTCGCAGAGCTCCGGCATTGAGGCCAAAAACTTCATATCCTCGGCCAAACCGGTTCTGTTCTCGTAAATCGAATAATCATCTAACACTTCGTCGATGTCTAAGTCTAAGTCGATGTCCAAATCGAAGATATTATTGTCGTAGATGTTGGGCTCGTCTTTGAACTGTTCAATCAAATCGGATGGCAAACCGATTGCCACCAATTCGTCGGACATATCCTTCTAACTAACCAGAGCTGAGCCAAGACTAACTCCAACTAACTGAAAACGCATTGACTGTGAATGCGAGCGCGTGCGCACCCGTCGGGACACATATTGTGTGGATCGACGTCGAATCGCGGGAGAGAAAGGGAGAGAGAGAGAGAGAGAGAGAGAGAGAGAGAGAGAGACCTAACATGATGTCACTATGAACTTGAATGACACTTCACTGCAGCACTCATTACCCGAATCATACACTCGAATGAATACCAGAATTTTGAATAATTTGAGTCAAAAAAATTCGAAAAAAAATATTTCGAGTCCACACAATCGATGACAGGCTTTGAACATAGAAAAGGTGAGACCCGAGTGAATGGACCGGTATATCATTCATCGCGAGTGCAAGTGATTAGAAACCAACACAAGTATTCCACTTATCGGAACGGGACAGACATCAGAGCTGATCCATCGCTTAGGAATCACAACCGAACAGAAAATATTTACCTTAATCCATAAAATTCCGGCCACAATATAACTTGGAAAAGCCACGGCATTGATAAATGCAAATTAAAAGTCGCCAAAACTTTTTTTTCAAAGTGATGACGAAATTTTTTAAATATAAATGATCCAGTATATGAATATACATGGACTGAACAAGAACCAGTACATGTATTAGCATTTCAATTGATTTAAGATTCATTTTAATTAGAGCCAGAGGTGAAGGAAAGCGGGAGATCCAGGACTTGGATATAATTCAAAAGTATTTGAATGCTATGGGAAGGCCTGACTATAACGACGAGATCATAGCCTCCTATCTGTCGTGCAATGGAATGTTGGCCGCAAACAACAAATGTCTCGAACGGCTTACCTGTCAGTTCTCAGACCCGTCCAGTGCTATGAAACCCCTGGAAAAGGACGTCTCAGCTCTGTATGTGTCCACACAATTGTCCGCCAAATCACGACTTAATTAATTTATAATTACAGAGTTATCTTCTCATTACTGAAGAACGAACACATCGACTCCTCATTTAAAAGTCGGTTACAGAGGGCAGCCCATGTCGGAAAGGATAGCCCGGCTCAGTGTATCTTATATACCTGTCCGAAGAACAGTTTCACCAAGAATAAAAAATGATAACCTCGTATTTTGCATGATAAGTATAATCTCTGATTTTATAAGATTTTTCGATTTGTGTATTACTACCATGGGCATCATATGTATTGTAACATGGGTATTCTTTATCCAATAAAAATAGTATTTCTACTTTATCCAATATAATTACCAAACTAAATTGTGTTTCATGTATCTAATGGGCATATTTTGAATACCAGACCGAAAACAATTATCTTCGATACCATCAAAACATTCACCAAATAATTTTGATCACAACAAACCTTTTCACTACTCTTAGACAAAGCTTCTCATTCCAAGAACAATTCAAATGATTGATCGAAACGTTGGGCTCGACTCAGATAATCGGTGGCATATCTTCTGTTCCTTAGTCTGTGATAAATAACGTGAAGAATGACCGAAAGAATTATTTCCAAGAATCGCAAGAATTATATTTAGTCAATGAAAATATTGAATTCGAGCGAAGGTTGAGATCATTGAGTGAGAGAATCATTGAAGGAATGCAGAGATCAGTCGAGAGTAAGTCAGTAGTGCGTTGAGGACTTGTGCCGGGGGTGTGGACATCGATACAAACACCGGTTCCATGATTTATGTAATACAACTCCAAAGTTGTTCTTCTATTACATTAAGTTTTTCTTCAATCTTATTATAGAAATTCAGTAAAGCGTTCACCGAATCAGTTAACGCCTAACCCGAACACAAAAGACTTTTGTTAAGATGAGGGTTGACCTGACCCGCAATAATCGGAGTGATGGGCACTCAAGTGGTCCGAACCAACACTTCCTCATATCTTGTTGTCGAGTGATAGTCATATCATTTTTTCGACCGATGTCTTGAAGTCAGTAAACTTTGAGACCAATCAATTCGTTTCTAATGGGTTTGAAACCAGACTTCAAACAAATCAATAAAAATCACTTTTCGTTTGGATCAGTGTTTGCTCTGAAAACATGGGTTCTGGTGTTGGCGTCAATCCTATTGAATGCCTACCTCTTCACTACTGTTGCCGAAGGCAAACATCAGTCCGAAGACCAGAAGAAGAAAGTTGTTATCGTCGGCGAAATGAGTGATATGTTTGCGAATGAATCGATTCGTTCGATTGAACCTGATTTGTATCAAACGACCGAAGACGACGACATTTACGAAGACCCCATCAGTGACCACAATCGGATCCGAAGATACAAACCTATACCTCCCAATGCAGTCAGACCCGTATCACACGTCCGTCGCAAGAGTCCCGGCTCGATGTTCGTGCCGGTGGCCGCCTATTCGATCACGAAGACCAAGGGAAAGCCACCAAGATCATCTTCTAATGGTTATCGTAAACGTCAAGGAGGACCGAGTGAGTCGTAAATTACTATTTAAGAGTATTATCACAAGTCTTGTCATAATTTTCAAAACTAATCAAAATTTATTTCAAAATTACTTCTAAACTGTCGTCAAATAAATTTTAAAAATCTATTTAAAGGAGAATTTTGTTGAAAACAAAATCAAATAACCGTATCAAAGATGTTAACCTTGTTAGCTCGAGTTAGGCCGAGTTGTCTCAATCAAGAGCCCGACTATAGACCCATAAATAATTGGTGAGATCCTCGATATTAGGTTTGAGTCAATAGATATGCGATAAATCTCTATAAGACTTGTGTTACATAAACTCAAATCCGACCCTAACTTGTAATATATGACGGCTTATCCACTAAACGATAATTTTTCAAAGTTAGGAGAAATCCAGATATCGATAAACAACAGACAGAAAGTGCTGTCTATGGATATATGCAAAGACCGGAGATCATTGAGTTCAGGGGTCAGTACTTCTATGGCCAGAGACCGGGTGAACATTACGACGGCCCTATGATGCCGTCCGCGTCCAACATGGATGGCACCAAATACCCGCCCTATCCTCTTGACCCGACAGACCCACTCGCGGCCGCTTCTTCTCATTCACATTCTTTCCCCAACTTTTACGGCAACAATAAACTGAAGGGCACAGGTATGTGATTCAGATTATGTCGATCGACATAACATTTCTCTATTCTTAGTCGTGTTTTCATTTCATTAAAATTGTTGACACTTTTGGCAAACTTTTGGGCGAATGAGTGATTGGTTCTTATGTTTGTTGTTCTGTTTTACGATAGGAGGTCTCGGACCGGGAGGTCTACTTTTGGCAACACTGCCATTAATATTGGCACCAATGCTGTCCTACTTATTCACTCCGATGATAATACCAATCACCGCAACCGTGGCTGCCGGCAGACGTCGCAAGAGAGGTCTCTCTCCGGCCGACGCGCTTCGGGTGACCGCCGAATCCGTCAACTCTTTGGACCAAAACCTGCTAAATGATGGCTCATTTGACGCGAAATCTTCCGCAAACTCTCGTCACACTACCAGTCCGTACACCAGTTCACACGAATGGCTCGATTCCGATCGATTAAATGATCCTAAATATAAAGAGGCGCAGGTATTAACACTTCTTCATTGGTAACCTTATCGCGATCATCCACTCAGCGCAGAGCTGGCCATTCAATGTGTTCGGTCACAGTTGCCAACGCTTTTGCACAGACATAGCCAGAACACAGACAGAGCTTATTTGCTTAGCATTCGCTCGCAAATCACATCTTATATGAAATATGATTATCGGGTCAGTCATGCACTACAATGTAGAGCCAGTTCTCTTAGATTTGTTAGATCTTGTTTAGTTTGTCAAATTTAATTTGTTTTCTAGTTATTTACTACCAATTATAGATATAAAATGTATGAAAATGTATTAAATGTATGATGGGCATTCAAAATTGCTTAGATCTCGCTCTGGGCATCGATTTGTTCACTGGAAGAATAAGTATTAGTAGTGAAGACAAGCCATAAAGCCATTAGCAATGGACCAATTGAGAGGTTGGGGGTGAAGGGGGCAACAAATTTGTTGATCCCAATTAAATTAATTAATTTAGTCGATGTCTGTTTGACTCAATCCAAACATTGTGTGCATATCTATGATCGAGTCCTTAAAGGCGCGCACAGTTGTGTCTCACATATGTCAAACATCTGTATCCTCTCTGCAAATCGTATTATTAGGTTGTCGTAGAATATCTTCGTAAAGTGCATTTCGACGAGAGGGCGACCACCAGAGCCATCGCAAATTACCTCCAGTGCGATGGTATGCTCGCAGATGAGGACCACTGCATCGAACGTCTCTCCTGTGAGTTCAGCGATCCCAACAACTCTGAAGCACCAGAGCTCGACCGAGCGGTCACTTCAATGTAAGCGTCCACTGGTTTACAGCTTCCGCTCCTTAAGCCTTAAGCCCATACTCTTTCTTAGAAGGCTAGTCGAAGATCTCTCTTTATAATGAATTCCCAGGTTTACCAAGTGGTCGGAAACCATCTTGGGTATCGCTAACATTGGTCTCAATAAATATATTTTAATAAAACTGAGCCAAAGAGCAGAACAGACTCTCAACCGTTCCTCCCGTTCCCAAAGGCGTCCCAATATATGAAATTCAAATTTAATTTCTGTCATAAATCTGAACAAAAGTTTAGTTTTTCTCTGTTCTCAACATATTTGTCACTGAAAGCAAGTATTTTTAGGGAAAGAGTCAACAATTTTATTCAGTAATCGATTGCAATTGAAATTCGCGATAAAATGTTGAGATATGTATGGATAGAGTGTAGTCGAGGCTAAACAGTGAAACCAAATATTTGTTTTGTAATTCTCTTTTCACAAAATTTATGTTAAATTTATTTGGTTTTTAATTTTTTCCCTTAGAGTTGAGAACCGTTATTAAGCCAGAGATGTCTAAACTTGATGTTTACATAGATGTCTAGGGAATTGTTTTACTTAACTTTCAAGGTTAAGATCTCTTATCAAGTTTTATATCAAAGTATTCCGATGAGAATTTTTAGTTAGATTTTTAAGTTTTATACAACTCTTCCCCCTCTTATCCATCCCTGTAATTGTGACAATATTTTTATTGCTGTCGTAAAACAACTTTTGCTGAAAATATTATTCTGATTCCGATTCAGAATTTTGGGACACATTCTGGCGAACGAATACATAACCGATAGTTTCAAAATGAAATTGAAATTATCTGCGATTTACGGAAAGGACAACCCGGGAAAGTGCGAGACTAAGTTCAAGTGCCTCAAAGTGGAGAACTCTCCGACCGATCGCACCCTTCAGTGAAGTTTTCCATTAATACCAAAACCATATTTTTATTTATTTAATTACAATATATTTTATTAGCGATTGTTCGACAAGTTTTGCGTTTAATTAAAAACATATTTTTCACTAATTTATAACTACTTTTGTAAACCAATACCAAAAATAAAGTCAATTTATATGACATATAAACGTCGCGACGATTGTCACACGAGTTAACCACACATTTGAGAACTCAATTATAATCTATTGAACACAAAATCGGTTGTGAATGACCTCAAACATAGTTCCATATCTTTGGTGACCTCTCATCTGAGACCACATCCATTCTCTAAGAGTCTCTAAGACTCTCTCACCGTAACTAATCTAATGCAAAACTAAGAACAGGTGCAATCTGTGCACCGGTCGGTCCACCACTCGCTCAACAAGTTTTGCACGATATTCACAATAACTGAATAATTGGCTAACATTTCGAATAATAGAAATATGATCGTGAGCTCCATAAGAGCTAAGTAGTCGTGCCTCGAATACATTCAAATGATTGGCTTTTGTTAACTAACTATTAGATAATATTATATCTCAGGCTTCGGACGTTTCTCTTCGAGTGTTTGTTTGTGTGAAAGAGTTTTGAGTTTTCATTTTTATTGTGAATATCGGAAAATCTCTCAGAAATTTAACAAGTTACTACTTAAACATGTTTAATTCAAACATGTTATCTGTCAAATTTGATAAGTGAGGCTCTCCAACAGATAAGTTACCATAATCATAATTATACATTCACACAAGTGCTTATTGTTCACACAATAGTCACACACTGATTGGATACACTTATTTGTACTCGCTTAAAACTTAAAATTGAACCAATGCTACTTGTTTCAAATAAACTAGTTAATATAATTAAACACTCTTGATCTGCATATTTATGTTAATGAATAATCAATTGTCATAAATAGTGATTCATAATGATAATGGCGATGACATCACTGTTTGTTGATATAGGAATTCCAAGAAGAGTTGCTTGTGTGTTTGTGTGCTTGTGTATATTAGTGGGATGGTTACTTTGAAAGTTACTTCAAGAGTTACTTTTTATAAACTATGAGTAACTTATGGGACGTTTTCTTCATAAAGTTGTTGAAAATAAATAGTTTGATAACAACACCGAAGAATCAGTTGGAAGCGATAGCGAGGAAGTGAGTGCTTTGAGTGGTGGAGAAGACTCTGAGAAGAGTGAAGACTGGGAAGAGTTATCTGGCATTTGTTGGCAACCTTTGACTGCCGACAATCTGACAGTGACTCTCGAGTGCCGAACCCATGGCCTTCATTGCCAAAAATGGGATGCATTGCGCTCTGCATTTGCGCTCAGTGTTGGCTGAGTCGGGACAGCACTGACTGATAAGCAGTTGGAACGGAGGTTCACACAAGTCATGGAGTCATGAGAGGGAGAGTATGATCATCGAGTCAATTGAGTCGATAGAGTCCCGTACAGAGTGAGTGCTAACCCAAAAGTCAAGTGATAATGTGTGTGAGATTCCAATGGATTACCCTCCTCTTCCTTGTCCTGTGCCGGCACACCTGGGCCTTCAATGTGGACACTATCACATCTCTTGTCCAACGCGGCCCTTCCGGTACTCACTTCGGTTTCTCGGTCTCACAACTTAAGGACAGAGGAAAAAGTTGGTGAGTAATGGCGCACATCTCCACTTCACTCCATCCCCAGCGCTCTCTCCGTTCCTCTCTATCTCTCGCTCTGCACTGTCTCTGCTCTGGAATTATGGCCAGAATTCAGAGCAAAAGCACAGAAATAACATGAAATCAATTACAGCTTAAAATTTTTTATTGCATTTCCAATTACAGGCTATTAGTCGGCGCTCCTTTAGCCCACACCGATCAGCCAGATGTGGAAAGGGGTGGTGCGGTCTACAAGTGTAATGTGGACACTGCCGACGCTTGTCAGCAGATCGCCTTCGATAGATCAGGTTAGCTAAGGTGATAAAAGGTGTTTCTACATCGAGTACATCACTCAGGCTCGGGTCAGATACTGATCAAAGGCGAGACAAAACAGACCGACGAGAAGTCCAATCAATGGTTCGGCGCAACAGTCCATAGCGCCGGAGAGAACGGAATGATTGTGGTATTAATTAGGATGAGATGAACAACATTTGTGTCTAATTATACACTCCTCTCCTCATCTATGAAGGCCTGTGCGCCCCGTTATGTATACTATTCGACGAGTCTGAAGAGAAGAGACCCGGTGGGCACCTGTTGGATATCCAGGGGCTCTTTCACCGGCTTCTTCGAATACTCTCCCTGTCGTACGCGTGAGTACTGTTCCATACATTAAAAGCACATCTCTTTTATGTCTTTTATGTTTCAACACTCAAAAGAACAGTCATTTCCTATGCATTTAAATTCGAGAATTCACTGCATTTTTATCAAAATATTTAATCAATAAGTCAATGCATTTCTTTGACAAAACTCTCTCTCATTCTGAGCTACTCTTCCCGCCGGTCCCCCCATTCCTGTGTTCCCCCTTTCCTCGAATAACAGTGAGAACTGACTGCTAATGACATTTCTATTCTGTACTCGGGTTTTGAATATGCATTCAGACATCAAAAGGCATTTTTTGCCAATTATGGCGCGGATTATGTTTATATAGAATTAATGTTAAATCATTTCTAAGTTTGTCTAATCTGACATTTTTTTCTTCGCTTTTTTCTTTCAATTTTCAAGAAACTAATTCTATTCTCTCTTAGAATCAATTATCTGTATTTACATTCAGTATTTTCTTCAATACATTTCATATAAGATTAGCTCAAAGGAAAAAAAGGCTTTGAAGTGATTCTCGTTTTGAATAGCATTTTCTTTTTTCAAACAACTATTGAATAATAAGTTTCCAATACTTGTCTAATACCTATTGATTATTAATAACTCGCTAAATACCGCCTAATATGGATGTTAAACAAAAAATTTGAATAATAATCTCAACTAATCTCGATCACAATCTCAGTCTTCAGCCATCAAACTATCAAAAGACTCTTTACATTGCGTTTATTGAGATTTTGTATTTTGTAAAATGCGATACAAATACTGAAATATTCATAAATACCTTTTCGATTATATGAAAAACTAAGACCTTATGATCTTCTTTATAGTCGCCTGGGGTTATCACCGACAGGGCTCATGTCAGGCCGGCTTCAGTGCCGGTGTATCGAAGGTATACTTTTCCACTATGATATTTCTGATCAAATTTTCATTATATTTCTCATATATTTCTCAAAATAAATTGATTTTTGAGAGTAATATTTTAAATGTTTAATGCCCAGGATGGAAAACATCTGTACATCGGAGCACCGGGTAGTTACTACTGGCAGGGACAGGCATTCTCTCAGGACCTCCAGGAGGACCACACTCTCTACAGCACCAGAGAATCTCCTGCCTATGATGATGACAGCTATCTGGGTGAGTGATAATTTACCATTGTATGACAGCTAACAGAGATGCTAGTTGTCAAAAATTTGGAACAAAATATTAAACAAAATACCCATTGGAAGGCAAATGCAAGCTCTCTCACTGAGAGCTCTCCCGATATGAAATGTTTAAATATTAATGACAAGTAAATATGTATTTCAATCCTATCTGACTCAAAGAATTAGATTAAATTACCACTTGAAGTGAAAAACATGAACTGAAGCCTACAGAAGATCCCTCTTTCCCAAAAATCAAAATACCCTTCTCGTGTCAGTGAGTTTGGCCACCCCTGGAAGTAAAGTCAATGGTTCGAGTGATAAAATTTATCGATTAGTTTAGCTTATATTACAAATAAACAAGTTTTTAGTTTATCGATAAGTTAAACAAAACAATGATTGCATATAATTAATCATTAGTCTATCCCACGATGAAAAATATATAATAAACCGCAGATTTTTATGGCTAATTAGCGAAGAAGAATAGCGAAGAGTCGATTGTCTGATCGACAGCAATGACATGGTTTGCAAATATTGAAAAGTAGCGAATTGTGTTCCACACGGGCTTTCATGGCATCAGATTTGTGTCCAAACACTTTTAGTCCAAACATTGCTATTGTTTTATATGTAAAACACAATAGGATTACAACCAAAACATTTCTCATCAGTTTTGCTCCACTTTTGCCTTCCATTAGATCTTTTGTTTCAATACATTAGAGCCAATGAATTAATAATGAATATCACTTCAGGTTATTCGACGACAATCGGAGAGTTCACGGGAGACACTGATTTTGATGTGGCCATAGGGATGCCCAGAGGGGCTAACCTTACCGGAAAGGTATGCAAACATTGCTACTATGTTTCCAGATATTATGTGATGTTGTGCTGAAGTGCCCAAAGTATCGATCACATTGTTTTGTATCGTTTGATAACAAAGATTCCTAATAAGAGTCGAGTAAAACCATGGAAATTATGAAAATCCAGTTTTAATCAAAAAGACTACAATGGGTTTCCACAAAAGATATTATTTTTTCAAAATTGTCTTTCCATTTCAAATATTGCAGTTCGAGCTTAAAATATGTCATTCTGTAAATATTTTTCTCAAAATGGGCTCATTATTGAAGTTTCAAAATAAGAAAGTTTACCCGGAAAGTAATTTTTGAGCTAATTTAGAAAATTAGTCTTCAAATAATGGTTTTAATGCTGCGATCGATAACTATGTTTTCGAATTCCATCACCACTTTTCCCTCTATGCCAAAAATCATTGCAATAATGGTAATAATGGGCGTATAAATCAAATGACAACTTAAAGTTAAGCTCCAAATTAAAACGAGTCAATCAATTTGACGAACATTTCATCGCAAAGTTTTTGGCGAAAAAGTGTTTTCCCGTTTGGAAAGCAATCAAACCCTTAATTCCTAATTCCGTTTTCAACACAAACCCATTGCGAAAATATTTACCCAATATTTGCACAGATGTTTAATTTTGATTAATTGTTTCAATGGCTTAAACTCGGGTGAAGTCGTCACACGAATCAGTGAACTCTTGGCTTAACCGGGAAGTAGTGATGCGGGACTGCCATCGATAGCACTGCCTCTCAGTCTCTCTTATATTACGATTGATTGAAATTCAATTAAATTAATACACATTTAATTGCTTTTCATTTTCTCTAATAATTTGTGGCTCAATATTCTGACGGTTATTATTCCGCATAAGAGCACAGAATAATTCAATTCCTCAGTCCCTCTGATCTAATGCTCAGACCTCACGGGTATAATAAAGAATATTCTTTAACTGGATATAAAAAGATGTTAGACTTGTTAGACTGTTTACTTACTTGAGACTGATTACTTATTGACGAGCTTAATTCTTGGTTTAATCAGCTTTTCTATAACTTTCCACTAAGTATTTACTAAGTATTTAGAGGTTAGACTTCGCACCCCTTTGAGCATCACTGATATAAATATATAGATATTTTTAAACTTAAATAATTTGAGTTTTGGACCAAATTATGCTTTAGATAAGACAGTTGTCGCCATAAACACCTTGTTCATCCTTGTTTATCCTTCCTCATCCTTGCTCGTCATCCAATTGGCTCTGAGACAGAAAACAAGAGTAATTTCTTTTCTGTTTCAGTCTCTCGCGTCTAATATTTTAGTGTTGGTTCGCCTTCTGGTCTAAAAATAAGTCTTATATTCAGTAAAATGTTTGTTAAGTATGTTATGAAACGAATTTCACTAAACCTAAGCTCAGACCCACTTTTCGAGTGTTGGTCTCAAATAATAAAACAATCGGTGGAACTAATTCCAGACAAATGTTCGCACGGGTTATAACAAATTGCATCTCTTAATTGTTTTATTTTTCTCATTGGACATCAATCTATCGGTTATTCGAATACTAATCAACTTTTATTTAGGGTTATATTCTATTATTGGATACTCAATCGACAGATAAAGTCAAAATAGCACATGCACAGATACATTTAGCAGTGATATACACAAATATTGACCACAATATAAATATATTAATCTTATTACATAATATTTATGTAATAATTCATTTTTAGACTGATTTATCGATAATTAATTTAGATTAGGTTCGATTAAATGTTTTGACTGACTTAACCCCGAAAATAAAACTGTGGATCAATTACTTTACCAACATATCAGTGATGATAACTATCATAAAAGATTCGGTACTTTATTGGTCACGAAATTAATTGACTTCATTTTTACAATCAGGTTATTCTTTATACATCGACCTTAAAGAACGTTTACAACATCAGTGGTGATCAGATGGGGGCTTATTTCGGATACAGTCTGACCACCGCTGACGTCGACGGCGACGGGTATGTAGTCCTACGGCCGGCACTTAATTAATGGCTTGAGATAAATGAGTTTTGAGTCGCGAACGGCTCACAGAATATATGAGAAGATGTGAAGAACACATAGAATAATGAAATTCTGGACAGACTTCGAGATCTAATGATCTTCAATACCATCAGATTGGATGACGTTGTGATCGGCGCTCCTCTGTATTCCTCTCCCAATGTTAAGGATCAGAGTTATGAAAAAGGAAGAATTTATATCGCATACCAGTCCAGAGAGGTATGGCTTAACCGATATTCAATACATACACCGATTGCCTATAACTATAACTCTTGACTATAATCCTGAAAACGCATCAAAACTTTTATTACCCAAAACTCTTGAACTCGTTTTCCTCTAATAAAATATCATTCGCTATAAAACAATTGAATTGTGAATCGCATCACAAATAACTCGGCCCTCAGTCCTAATACCAGTCCCTTCTATCAGACCCTATAAGTGATACAGAATTTCTTACAATCAAATCAATGTGTGTTTCCCTTAAGCACCGGTTCGTAATAAAAGCTGACGATCACATCGATGGACTCAAATCCAAGGCTCGATTTGGTATGTCTTTGGCATCACTTTCGGACATCAATAAAGATGGTTACGATGACATCGCTGTGGGCGCCCCTTATGATGGAGAGAAGGGATCCGGAGCTGTCTATATCTACATGGGATCGCGGAAAGGTCTCCAGCAAAAGCACTCGCAAGTTATTTATGCCGAGGCCATCAACGATCCGGGTCTGAAGACGTTCGGTTACGCACTGTCGGGTGGCCTCGACCTCGATGGCAACCAATATCCCGACCTATTGGTGGGCGCGTACGCCTCAGACAGAGCCATATTCCTAAAGGCCAGGCCTGTGGTCAATGTGACCGCCAGTCTTAGTGTGGACAAAGATAGTATCAGTTTAGAAGACAAAGACTGTACTCTAACCGACGGCACACGAGTTCCCTGTTTTTCTATAAAGTTATGTCTCAAATACGATGGCATTGGAGTCGAGAATCAATTGGGTTTGTGTTCACATAATTATATAATATTTATCCAAAATATTTGCTCCGAATTAGACTCAAAACAAACAAAACTGAAGGAAAGCCATAAAAACCATATTTTAGGATACATTGGGTTTTAATTTTGGCTCAAAATTTTCAAATATTTTGTTTACTTAGACTGAACTCTAAGAGAATTTAGATTAAATTCTGTTCAAACAAATGTGGTAATAGTTGATAGTTGCCAGGGAACAGTTGGGAACAGTTAGGATCTGTTGGCTTAACCTTCATCTATTTAGTCAATATTGAAGCTATTTTAGAATTACCTTCACTAGAGTTGATTTTTTTTATCGAATTTCAAGAATATATCTCAAAATCAATTTTCAAAACTAATATTCATTACGGAAATAGTCGAGTGATTGTATCCGAGTTAGAAAAGTCAGGTTTGAACATGGCTTAAGTCACTTGAATGTGTCTGTCATTAGTGGTCTTCGCCGACAAAAAACATTTCAATAGAGAAAAACCAATTCCTAAACAAATATTTGTTTTTGTCATTAAATTTCATTTTGTTTTTTACCACAAAATTGGTTCTCCTTTTGAGGCAAAAACAAGTAATTGTTTGTATAACTGGTTCTGAAAATTACATTTTCGTGTTATCACTGATGAAAACCATTGCTCTTCGACACAGACTTCACATATGAGGCCAAACTGGACGCGGCCTCCCGTCGGGCGCCCAGAATATTCTTTGTGCACAAAGAGAGGGAGAATGAAGAGAAGGTCCGAATTCATCTAAACAAAGACTCCCATCAGTGCACTAGTCGTCGGGCATACCTATCAGTCAGTATAATTAGTAGACATCGGGTTGACATTGGGTTGACATCGGGCTCACCAGGACTTCATTACTTTGTCAACAACTGACAACTCACTCATATTTCGAGTCACCAACCGATATGTTATTCTCTCTAATGATCCCATTTGTCTTCTTTCTTGATAAAAGCCATTCCCTTAGCTCAGAGCCCAAGTTCTGGTGATCGGCCCTTAAATCTCGTGTTATCTCACGTTTTTACTACTCGTTATCAATGATTCACTAATTCCTGGAACCGATCTCTTCCAGAGTAATCTTAGGGATAAATTGGCGCCAATTAAAGTGAGTGTGGAATACAGTCTGACCGAAGTGCCGGGTGAAAGGCTTCTGAAGCCAGTGCTCAATCAGGCGGTGTCCAGTCTTATGACCAAACAGGTCCACATCAGAAAGAACTGCGGCAAAGACAACATTTGCATTCCTAACCTCGTCCTCTCAGTCAGACCGTGAGTGACATTTATCTTGATTCTAATGATTTAATGATTTAAACAATTTGATTATTTATCTCTTCATTACTTAAATTAAATTTGCATGCATTTCATTGGAAGTCAATTACTTCTTAGTTTATATCCATTTGTTTTCCAACAAAAGAATTAATATTTTTCACCCAATCCTGCGATTTATGTAAAGATTATACAAATTGAGTGACTATTGGTTTGAGTTATGTCTTCGGTGTCTGAACTCAAGGCCTGAGAGAATGTATTCAACAAATAATTTCAATTAACTCTGGTTTTCGCTAAACTATACTAAAGTCACACATATTTTCTATTTA
>JAQGAJ010000319.1:0-16918 GCA_034689365.1 Liebstadia similis | reverse complement strand
GCCTAAATTTTTTACAATTAACATAATAATGGCTATATCTGATGAATGCTATAAACTTGAAAATAACTAGATGAGTGATTGGTTCGCCAAAATAGAGAAAGATTGCTAATATATGAAAACAGTATTGCAATTATCCTAAGAACTACATTCACTGGCCTTATTCGGTGGGAGGTATAATGCGATAGCCCTATATGGAGGAACTTGCCTCCCTACACAAACCCCCTTATATATTAACATTGTGTTGGGACCCCTTTGGGGTCTTCCATAATCTATTGTATGCTATAAGGCACTGGAAAGCTTAAATTTTTCGAATATCGAAATTTCAACAATGGAAAATAGCTATAAGATCCAAAAGCAGTGCACTGTTGAAAATTTCCAAATTTGGAAATTACAGAAATGTCTTCGAGTGGGGGAGGGATGCAAAACCCAATGTATATTACATCTCTTTCGATAATGGAAAATTGAAAAAGTGGTCTCTACTAGTGGTCTACCACCAGAGAGGGTTGTCTTCTCTGGCGGTTCTAAATTGGGACCACAATCTGGAATTGAACACAAAACCATTGGCATAATCAGTGATTTGTAGATTGAGATGAATTTTATTATTTTTAGTCATTATTGATTGCATTTTTGTATGTATTATAAATTATAATACCAGTAGAGATCAGTACAGGTATAACACATCGTGTATTATAGTATCCTTGTATTGATCACAACCTTATCATTGAATAATATATTTCGTGAACAGAATTCATATATAATATAAACTCTAAGATTCGGTTTCCAAATGATATTCTCAGTGAATATGCGATACAAAGCGAGGAAATGGACGAAACGGAGGAATAGAAAAGTGTTTTTCAAATTGAAAGCAAAGGTTGTCATCGATTATCATATTTTTTCGTTCAAATCTAAAATCTATTGAACTTTAAAACAAAAAATGATATAAAACTAGTTATCAGAAAATTGATGTAAAATTTGTGAAAATGTTTTGCATTAAATAAGTAATGCAAAAAGTGTTGACACAAATTGCGGTCATTTATGGCTTTGTTTCCATTCTTAGCTCGATTTATGAAGTCCTCGACTGCCAGTCCGCCCGAGTTTTGACAAATCAACTATTTTTTTGAGTAAATCTCTTCGAACGGAAAAATAGGTATCGATTGCTAACAAATTGTGTTATGTTTTATAAAATAAGATTAAGGTATTGTTTGTCTCTTTCATTGCCTATTCATGAGTAATATCCTTAATAACCCCAACCATACCGTCCTCTGAACGCAATTTCCTCTCTTATTTAGTAAATAATCATTTATGAGATCCAAATGAGTCGATCGCCAGAGCGGGCACTCATATGCTCATAGACTGAGTTTGACTACAATTATAGGCACATCATAGCTGTGATCATAGCTCTGGTTATGTGTTGCCCTCCCCTCCCAATATAGTCACATTGGGACGGATTACTTTTTAATGGGACAGCAAAACCACATTAATATCAAATGTACATTCGTTGTCAATGTAGCACAACGTCGAGTCCCTCGACGCCATTCCCTCTCAGAGTGAGCTCAGGCACGGCTCCGATGGCAGGCATTGCCAGCTCTGAGATTGCGGCACATCTCACATACACACAGACACTGAGGCACTGACACAACAGAAGGTATCACTTTTAGCTCACAAGTCAACACTATATGGCATACTCTGAGCACTACTATGTGCTGTGCAATGGCAGTACTGCTATGGTAGTACCGGCTCATCACAGATACTATGCTCGCAATGATTCTGCAAAAACCAGATCCGCATCAATAAGACTCCGATGGAAGCGATGGAAGCCTTCTAGTGATATATTGGTAGCTCTGGTGACGGTTCCGTTACTCCAATACTCTATAGAAATCGCTATCTTTTGGATAATTTATATGAACCATAGATACCATGGCGTCAGTCATAATACATATAAAGGCCTTCTCTTCGCTCGACTCCAGTCATCGGTCTATGAAATACTGTTCCCGAAGGAGACCCTAAAAACACATCATATAATGCATATGAAATGCGTTCGGATTGAGCTTTGATTGTGTCTCAGTCTGTCCATTGTGTTCGCTATAGTCTTACAAAGCTTTTGCATATGAGTTCGGATATGAAGACTCGTTGTAGAGCTTCGATCCGATCTCAATATAGATCCTAATGAACACGAGTTAGCAAATTGTGAGCCACTTATGAATCAAATTCCAGTTTAATTAAATTATATCTAATGGGTTGCTATCAATGGGGCGCTTATATAGCAATATCAAGGATAGTTAGCAAATGAACGAATTGGAGAAACACCTGATTCGTATAATTATCGCATAGATATTGTTTAGCACTTAAACACAATGAGACAATCAATTTGAGACAATAATACAAATTAAACAATTCATTGACCCCTTCGGACACTTACAAAGAAGTGGACGTTCGGAGTAAGACCTCGAGCCATATGGAGATATAAATAGAGTGCAAATGCAATGAAAGCGACAAAATTCACCTTCACTTTAACATATTTTGACTCTTTCATCGAAGATGTGAATAATGCTATTTAACCTTGATTCTAACACATAATGGCTGCTTATATTTTAGCATTAGCTTAATTGAAATAGAGATAAGCAAAAAGAGAAGAAAAAACAAAATAAAAATATCAATTTTTAAGTAATCATAAATAAAATCTTGTCGAATTCATCAAATCACCATGGTTACTCTGATCATTAGCCCAAAATGTGATTAAAAACTAATCTAATTGTGTTATTGAACTTGGTTCATCTGTAAATATCTTTTATTATTAACTGAATTTCAACTGAAAAAAGAGAATTTTCTAAATTTTGTGAAATTTTCTCCGAAAATCAAAAGCGTTCGATGAAATTTCACAATGAAAAGCTAGAAATCTATGAAAAGTTGCGAACACTAGATATAAGGGATCGTTCCCGACATACGATTGAATCCTTATTTTGGGATCCGATTGAAAAATAGGATTCAATTCTCTTTTGCAATTCAATCAAATCTATTACAAAAAGATGTGACGAAGCGATTGGATTGAAGCAAATGCTTAATATAGTTATCACTTAAAGTCGATTCAATCCAATCCTCATTTTGTGAATGTATGTGAAGAACACAAAAGAGGATAAGCCTCGAGTCTTATTGTTCTCAAACTTGGACGTCGGGTACAAAACTTAAACGAAGGGAAAATCGATTTCAGTGAAAGACTAATTAAAAGCAAACCTAGTCTTGTGTTGTGATGTCCTCACCGAGAGATCGTTGACCTGACATATGTTTATTAATGTCAACCGATAATTACAAATATGACCAGAATTTGAAATCTGGAAAATTGAAAAGTATTCTGATTCGAGGGAAGGCTGTGTTCGAGCTTTCCATTAGCCATAGTCTTAAGACATATTTATCGGTATTGCGAGCAATGATGTGCTCTAATAATCTCAAAGGAATTCTCTTATGCTTTCACTTTTCAGTTCAATTTATAACTTATATAACGCGTTCTCTTTCGCACAATATTGTAATCCCTGAGTCGTTGTGTTCGAAGTCGGATATAATATAATCCAACCATTTATCAGTATTTCATGCGTTGACAGAGCGGTAAATGAGTCTGACTTTCGAGAACTCAAATCAATGCTTGTATTCAGAAGCAAATCAAAGGCCAAACAACCGATTCTTTGCCGTTAAATACATAACAAGGGTTATAGAAATTCATATCGGAGTCAATTCATACCCGATATATGCAAATGGATAGGCATTTGAATCACGACATGTGTTTTGGCCAACATTTGCAAATATATCATTTCCAAAAATGGCTAAACTACCGAACATATCGAGTATGTAATAGTAATTTAATGGCAGAGCAATTAACAAATGTTTAAATTTAGCGAATGGAAGGTTGTTTTGTATATAGGATGGAAACAACCGGTCGTTCCACAGATCACATCAGACACTTGCGAACATGATTTTCCTCAAATTATTGTTTTATAAATTGAAAGCTATCTTTCAATTGAAATGAGAAACGATTGAAATACAAAAAATCTGAACATATGATCGAATGATCGCTAAGTAATGTTAGAATTGTTATATTGAAGTCAAAGTGAGTGACAATTTGTGACCAATTGAGTGATGTTTTATTTAATCGAATTCCTATGAATCTTATAGTCATTAGATTCCATATCTTCGAAAATAACACTTTTCATAGGAATTTAATTAACTAAAACAACACATTGTTTGGACATTGGAGTGATTGGAGTCGTGAGAACCGCTTCAAAAGACGGTATTTATTGCATTGTAAGCCAATTGAGTGGCAATTCAGGTGCCGCTGAGCCCACACACGAATTGGCACAGACTATACATCAAACAAATTATAGACTAATCCTATTGTCTTACCTGCACTCGAGACTCTGTCAGACCGATTCTCATGGCCAGCTCTTCTCTCATGAAGATGTCCGGGTAATGAGTTTTGCCGAAACTCCGTTCCAGTTCTTGAAGCTGTGCGGGAGTGAATCGGGTCCGATGGCGCTTCTGTTTGCTCGGTTTGTCCGAACTATTACTGATGTTCTGCTGATGGGAATTACTTTCAGTGGTATTACTGTTAGAATGGGAGACATTGATGCCCAGCGCCGAAGAATTCTCCGATGGAGTGACGGACAGATGATTACCGACATTGTTGTGACCGTTTTCACCCAATAGCTGAAGACTATTGTTATAGCTGTGGTGATGCAGATGTTGGAGGAGATGCTGGTGTTGATGATGACCTCCGCTGTTGGCCAGAAGACCACCGCTTTGCATGATGTTTAGATGATATGTTTAGATGAGTTAGAAAAGTTCTCAAACATTGGTAGTTCCAGTTTGAAGAAGTATTATGGAACTATCACAATGTGTCCACAGAGTTGGCGCACAAGTTATCATCCAATGAGCAAATCAGAGCTCTCAAGATTGCAAACAATCCAATCCTAAGCTCTTAATGTGTGAGCCCATAGACGCCGACCATTGCCTGAGGGTATCCAAAGTCGAGTCGTCAACCTTTTGTCGTCCGATTGTCGTCTGACCCGAGTCTGCACTCAATCTCCAATCCGTTAATCAGAGCTCAGTCTCAATGAATTTAATTGAAATCAGTGAAGGCATACATTGATTGAGGCATCAGAACAGACAGAACAGCCGTCAGAAGTACAGACTGACGACAACACCACCCAAACAATCGAACGTCAGATCTCTGTTCGCCTCTAATTTAATATATGTCACAACTTTTTAATAACGAGTCCGCACGTGCGGCGCCTAATAGCGCGTACATACGACACGTGTATGACTCGGTCGGATTAGCCCGCCCTAAATGCCTAACCCTGGGAGTCGGGCGTCCAAACTAAGCCCATATCCGATTCCCGCAACGATTAATGAAATCGCTTCCCAAAGTCTGATCTGTAATGAACGGGAAATAACTTTTATTGGTTTTATTGGCAGTTTGTGTCTCTTTATTACACAAAGAGAGAGAATATATCCGTTCCCTACAAACCTGTGGAGGCGTCCAAAGGACAGCACAGATTGGAAATAACATTACACTTACCTAAACCTAAACCTTAATTCTCCTCAACTCTGATCGCAACCAAAATTCTGATTTGAAAACTGTTGAAAATGGAATTTAAATTCAATTTATTATATAAAATGAAATGAAAAATGTTTTGTTGAGAACGACCTAAATGTTTATCAAATTTGTTAAAACAATCAAATAATGAAAAGTATTTATAAATTGAATTATTAAAGTCTGAAAATAGAGAAATTTGTTTTAAACCATAGCTTAGAGGCCAGGATTGAAAAGTGGGTTCACTTATCACGTCTTCTTTGATTTGTTCATTAAATTTGTCCATTAAATTACAATCGGGCCGTCATTTAACCCGATATGATATCAATATAAGTGTCCTTTAGTTATGTGGTTCTCCAGAACGACAGTGGAGTTAAGCCTACGAAGACTGCAATACTTTATTATTGCCATCAAATAAAAGTGCCAAACAGTGCAGTACTGGCTGTAGTGCCGGCACTGGTGTTGGCAGTGGTGTTGGCAGTGGTGTCGGCAATGGTGTCACCATTGATGCGATGGTTGGCGTTTCCACATATACTTAATAAAGAAATATGTGATCCAAACCATGAGAAAGCTGTCGACTCTTATTATGGTCAGAATGTTGTCTGTGATGAACACAAATAAAATGGGTTCTCATCTCAAATGTATGGCATCGCTATTGAAGAGCAGAAAAAGTGTACAATACTTACAAAATGGATAACAGATATATCACACGCTTTGTTCTGCTTTTATAAAATATAATAAATTCCGAAATAACATAAATATGTGATTCGATGTGTATATGAAAGGCATTGCAAACTCAATATCGGCCAATATATCCAAAGAGGCTCACAATTCCCTGACTATTCCCTGAGTATCACTTTATCCCATTGACTCTCTTCGCTCTAAACTTTAACGTCTTCTCCAATCGATATCCGTTTGACTCTATAAATGTCGACCAAAACATTATTTACCGAAATGATTGACCGAATTTATTCCTAACAGAGATGTGAAAGACTGAAACCAAAATTAATAGCGAGTGAAGACTCGGATAGGATCTAAAGCTATATTAGTGCCCACTCGAAGATAATAACCAATTAGAAGCTAATGAGAAGCACTTCTAACATCAAATTTATTATATTATAATCATTTAATTGAAATTACGAAACGTTAATCGAAAAGAGTAGGTAATTGTGATCATTAAGGTCTGACTCAACAAATTCATTGCCAAATCATTTCAATTGGCGGCCAATTCAATGAATTCATCCCTAATTCAAATCCAAAACAGATTATATAACGTAATCTTTTGATGAGATTTGCGTTTATTGCGAATTCCAAAAACGATTAGAAAGAGATTTACAAATATGTCTATTAAGGGAACTATAATTAGATTATATTAAAGAATAAGTTATCGACGAATGGAATTCACGATCACTGAAGACGTTAATAAAATTTTGATGAAATTTTTGACGACTTATGTAATGCTTTGTATCCAAAGTGAACTAAACCTTGTCGTGAAGTGACTTTTGAGGGGTTCAAAGCCTAGCGAGCGCTCAGACTATCAGTTAATACGAGTCTCACTGAACAGAAGCTGATCGCAGACCAGGTCCTGATTGAGCTATTCTTCGCTTATCTGACTCGAGATCTCCTGAAAAGTCAAAATTATTATTAGTCCTAAAATTAATCGATCAATAATTGATTTTGTGGTTCAGAAGCGATGTATTGGTTGAAAGGCATGTGCTGTGCATTAATGTAACGATCAGTCAAAGGAATGGCTAATAAACTGGTGGATGGCGTGCACTGGCAGTCGATCTATTGTTGGCTAATCTATTAGCGATGTTCCCATAATATCCGGTACAAAATTTTCATTCATAGCATTTTAGTGACAATCGGAAGCCCTGCGAAAACATATGATCCGAAGGACTGCACATATATGTGAGGACGAGATGACGACCCGAAGCGGTCACAAACCCAGTAAACGCTTGCGTTAACCGAAACCGCATTATTCCACGCCTTAACTCACAGTTTCCTCCCATTCAACGATCAAAAGTGAGACCAAAGTTTGGATGCCTTTTAATATTGCTTACAAAAAGTCAATATTGAAGAAAATTGTGACAAAAGTCTAAGCAATGGCTCAGATTTAGTGACAAAAATAAAGATCCGAATGACTCGAATGACTCGAATGACAAGGGAGTAATTGAGATGGAATTCCAGAATTCTCTTCGATACTCATTTATCTTTCCTCAGATACGACGAACTCAGAGGAGAATTTCAAATATTCTCAGTTCACTCGATAATAGCAATACAGTAATGATTGGATGAATTCTGTATTGAAGTACTTCTGCAGGTCTTTGTTGTGCAGGTCTTACACAACACTCGAGACTCGAAGTCTGACATTCCCTTCATTTCAATCGTTTTACATACGAATCACAGACTCTTTCATAACTACTGATAAAATAGTCTTCAAATAATAATTAACTCCAAAGCAAACGTAGTTTACATTGGAGTTTAACTTGTTATGAATCGATAAAAAGGTGGTATTTGAATGTGAGAGTAGCCAAGGAGTGATTCGATCAGAGCCACAAACCGCTATCAATTTGGATCAAATCCGACAAAATTTACTTTCGAGGCCTAAACGATGACCGAATCGAGTGAACCATAAATTTATTCGTTGATTACCTCTTAATAAAAATCAAAAACATCTCTATTCCATCAAAAGTGGAGTATTTATCGTAAGACGAGATCCAAGCGATAGAAATGTAGGACATATTCGGTATATTGAGTTCGGTGTTCAGTATATTGCATGCAATGACTTCAATGACAATAAAAAGAGCGCACAGATAGCTGTCATTTATCACTGTAAGCCGGGGAAGGCGTAGAAGACCTTTCAGAAGCCTTAGTGAAACTTTAATGCATCCAATCCTTGTCCCTATGGATGCTCTTTCCGGACCATTTTCGAAGGGAAGGGGAGAATACATGAGAATAGCATCGATATAATAGTGAAGCCAAATGACAACTGTCTGTCCAAAGCTAGTGTTGGATCGAATCCAGTGTCGGGTAGTTATTGGCCGTGTATTACACTCTCTATAATAAAACCATTTTCGGACATAATTATCGAATTCGTCAAAAAAGGAGTCATTAATTCATTTAATAAGCTATAGACTAATAGCGTGGCATCAAAGCCGAGTCAAAACAAACAAAATGTCGTTAAGAGCTTCTCTCCATCTTTCACTCATCCAATTCCCCGATGCCTTAACTCCGAAGAACAGCATATTTATCAATAGTCTTGCGATATGTGTCGAACCTAAGAGCACACAAACCTATGCTTTATCTCCACTTCTCTAACGGTTTAATCAAAATCTTCGTTCGCTTCCATTAATCTCCAGTTCAGTCAAAAATATGTTCAAAAGAGTCGTCTCTTTAACTCTTATTTGTTTTAATTCTGTTTAGTATTAAATGAGTTTACAAACGGTTTTCATTTGTTTGGACGTCGAGTATGTAATCAATTGAATGCATTCACAACTTGTCTAATGATCTCATTTGACATTTGGTTCTCAATTATGAAAATATTCTAAAGAATCGCAAATAAGAATCCAAATTGAATTGAATTGTTTGAGGCTTTGATTGTTTGCGATCTCAGATAAAACAAAAACACATCTCTTTTGTATAGTTTTCTGTTCGGTATTAAAAAAGAGAATAAAAAAAGAAAATAAAAACACCACAATTGAACAATTGGAAAGGTGGGCAAATAGACCAATAGAAAATGCAAATGTAGACAAGGTGAGACTTTGGGTATCATTCTTAAGGTGAGATAAACAAGTGGTGAGAGAGCACTATATTTCGAAACTACTTGAATATTAGGATTGGAACTCATATTTAGACATTTGATTAAATATGTGACGAAAATATTCATTTTGTGAAAACTTTTGATCCCTTGATAGTTATCAAAGAAGGGAAAGCACTTTCACTTAGCGTTCGGATCGATATTCTCAAACATTCTGTGGAATATTATTAACACATTTATAAAATTTAGTTCATTTAGTTTTATTGATTGAGTAACAAATTCTTTAATCAATTGATTAATCCAATGAAAAAATAATTATATTTCAGACAAAAGTCAACCAATTATTGGAACATTTGCTGCAACTCTTGGATCAGAGCCTTCGCGGTCTGGAATTCAGTGGTTTCCGAGAGTTCCGCTTCGGTCTCCTATTAGACAATGAAATCAATTAAACTCAGAGACACTAAACTGAATGAAAACCTGAAGAATGGCACTCAAGTCAGTGAACGCGGTTTGGATTCGTTTGGTCGCGTCGGGAATCATCATCAATGCCTCGTTTATCACTTCTTCCTGTTATCAAACAATTGTAATGAAGTCTGTCATAGATATCAACCATCGAAGACCTGTTTTCTGAGGTCATAATCATCTTTGTTATCATTTCTCATCGCTTCCAACCTCTTCTTCTCGGTCTCCACTTCTCTCTCGCAAACAAACTTCTCTTTCGCTACTCTGTATTACAATTAATCAAAAGAGCGATATATTTGAGACAAATTAAAACCTCTTAAGAACTCCGGTTTTGATTTTGATTTGATTGAGTCTGATGTCAGTCATTGTCACCGATATCTTCAGATGTCTTAACGAGTGATCAATGGTTTTGTTTGTTTATCTGATGTCAAACTCTTCGCCCACTCGTTCCCAAACAACACAATCGTAACCTTATTTGTGAAAAGCATTTCATATCATTCGCAATGATTGTAATCAAAACTCTATTTTTTTGTTTCCCTTGAAATTCAACATTTGATTGAAAATTAAAATATAAAGACATTCCTTAAAGTATTTCAAAACTCTCTCAAACAAAATGTAAATATAAAATTGAATTAACTTTTGTTTCGATTGAAATCACTTTTGGAAGGAAAACAATGTCAAAAGAATTAAATCGATTGAGAGCTTCAGAAGTAATAGTGTTTGTGATGTTTGAGAGTCGAGTGAAGGCATTGTTTATGTCGTACTCTATGTTTGAGTGAAACCGCAATCCATTACAAAGACATCCAAACCGTCGGCAATCAGACAAACATTTGGTCAGAAATGGGCGACGAATTGGTTTTGGGAGCCGGAGATGCGGAGACCAAAGAGTTCGAGGAATTCGATGAGGGAGACGGTAAGTGTCCTTCGGGTTCGGGACTGGACTCAACTCGAAATCTCATTTGCAGAAAAGGTTATAAAGATCAAAGAGAAGGCCACCCGTCGTAAGGGACGCGGCTTTGGACCCGGTATTGACATCTGGTTCTTAGAGACCACTTGACTGATCTCTTCTCTCATCCAAACAGAGGGCACCGCCAGAGAAGACATTAGAGAATATGAAGCGATGGACACTTCCGACGGCCACAGCGACTCTCCCGGACCTCAAAAATGTATTCGACCGCTACTTCTTAACCATTTTCAACAGTTTTGTATTTCAATATAGCGGTCGAGGGATGGATATTGTTTATCACTGGTGTCCACGAAGAGGCACAAGAAGAAGATATTTATGATAAGTTTGCCGAATACGGAGAGATCAAGAATTTACATCTGAATTTGGACCGAAGGACAGGTTTTCTTAAGGTATTTGAATATTTTGTTCACTACATTTACCGAATAGAGTGAAGAATATATACATTCGGTTTGTCAACCACTGGTCCGCCCCCTCCCCCGCCCAACAATCACATTTTTCAAATAGAGGCTCCCTATAGAGGGCTGTCTCATATACAAGAACATATTTCATAAAGGGTTTTGTACAGAGGAAAGATCCTCAATTTATGCCTCCCATTATATCTCCCCTTTATGAAGGCCGGTAAATGTAGTTCTTAGGATAGGTGTTATCTTGTGTTAAATTATAGTTTTGTCTTCATTTCGTTTCACTTCTCGCTCTTTTGAGACAATTCTCACCATCAGAGTCACTATAAGTGATGCGCTCTCTATCGGCGCTATTAAGCACTGGTTTATCGGTTTAGAGAAAAACTAACGAAGTAAGTTCTGTTTGAATCGATGATTAGGGTTACGCTTTGGTAGAGTACGAGACCTTCAAGTCAGCCAACGCAGCCCTCGAAGCACTGAACGGGTCCGACATTCTAGGACAACCCGTTCACGTGAATTGGTGTTTCGTTAAGGGACCGCATCTCAGGTTTGCTCACCTCTTGTGTCGGATCTAAACTAAACTGATCTCTGATTCCAGAAAACGCAATGAGAGGTCGCGAAGACATTAATCGTAATCTGTTTCTCGTAATCGTCTCCCAAAACATCATTTGACTTACACTCCAATCAATACAACATTTTATTGAATTCTATAAGTTTTTCAAACATTTATGAAATTGAAAAATACATATAATTTAAAAGTTTTTATCAATCATTTAATGCAAACGTTTAATAAAATACTTTTAGAAAACTGTCTTTTAGTGAAAGATAAATAAATTTTTGGTTTATTCTAACAAACGGTGAGAATTGGTTTAATCGTGTGTTTAGTTAGGGTTCTGTTGGCTGAGCGCCACTACAGTGAAGGCCAGATTGTTTGGATCCCTAGCGATGAACTCACGACAAACTTTCGCCGCGTCCGAGAGGAACGACTCCTCCGAAGTGGTCCCGTGACTGATGGGACCGGCTTTGCGTCCGTCCAACTCGTAAAGAGTGCCGTTCTTATGGATTAAAGCGACGAAATGATGGTTTACATTGTTGTCGGCCGGCACTGATGTCTGTCCCTCTTGAGCACACATGTGGTGAGCGTTGCAGATCTCGGCGTTTGACTCCAACAGTATTCCTCTCTCTTCGGGACTCAAATCACGGGTCGAGTCGAGGAATTCTTTAAGACTTGAGTCGGCCTTCAATTGAATCCGTCCATAATTATTGGCCACCGAATGGATCAGAGCTATAGTTCCGCACGCATTGTGAATGGTCTGTCGCATGACATACACGTCTTTGTCGTTAGCGATGGCCTCGGGTTTCGTCTCTTCGGCCGATTCGTTGTCTTCATTCAAGGGGTAGAGAAGAATGAGAGCGACGACCGGACCACCGATGAACTGAAGAAGTTCTTCGTCCAAACCAATAACGTCTTGGATCGACCACTCTTTGGGAACTCCTATGTTCCACAAGAACTTATTCATGACTTCGGGATTGGACTCCATTGGAACCCAATTCTGTTGATCTCCACTACAACTCATTGTTGAGATCTGTTTCGGTGACAATCACTTCAATCACTTCAGTCTTCAATCAATAAATCAATAATCACTCAAATCGTCTCAAAAGTAAACCAAATGTCAAAACAATAGACTAATCACTGAAGAAGTCATGGCTTTTGATCACATGAGAGGTCACCACAAATGCAATCGTCTGTCGGCTCAACCGGTGTTAGACCTCTGTATGACTGACAGAGGGTCTGACCCGGGATTGAACTCCGATGCGAGTGATCGACACCGATATGGAAACGATCGGTCAGTTTGTGATACTTTACTGTCAATGCTTTTATTCGTTTCCATTTGTTTTGGTTTTTAGGTGTTTATAAATAATTTCAATGATTTTCATTTAATTAATTTGTGGTTTACATAAAACTATTAGCATTACATTGGACTCCAAGGGTAGGCCCGAAGGGGTGACCACAATATTGGATATAACTTAGGATTAATCGATTAATTTTCGGGATATCGTAGGAAATAATAAAAACTTAATTACTTTATTGCCAATCATTATCTAAATTAGTTGTGATTTCGCTCGCATTTTATGATTTCTAGTGTTTATTCTGATAAAGCGATTGTTAAGACTTGAAATGCTTCTGCAGTTAAGTAATGGTTATTAATATTTAATCATTGATTGCATACTTAATAAACCGATTGCTATCCGAGAGTGCGATCGGTTGAGAGTATGGGATGAGTGCAGAGGTCTATAAGTGTTTTCATGTATTTGTATTTGTTGTGAACGAGTCTTCAAACGAGTCGTTCAAATGCTATGCTTTGGTATGATTTGAGTCTCCATTGGGTGAGAAGTGTTTGACTCAGACCTCAGTGTTGTCTAACTTTAGTTCTAATTCGCTTCAAAACGATTCAAATCTAATGTATTTTCACTGACAAAGTGTTGATTAGTTTTTTTATTTTGATTTTTGACAAACAATTAGTCGTTTTGTTGTAATTAAGGTCTTCATCGATGACTTTGGACTTCTTTGACCAAAGAGTGGCCAAAAACTAGTGACCAATCGATGTCATCCATCGGTTTCATCATTACTACCATATTATTAACGCTTTGATTGCTTTGATATTACAATCGTTTGCCACTCAATAACCGCTTCCTTAAGACATTGGACTCAACTGTTCCAACACTTCCAACACTTGACTGCTTTTGATTAAACAAAATGTAATTTTGTGTCCAAATTCTAAGAGAAGTGCAAATCGTTTGTCGGCTTTCAGTCATTTGGTGAGTGCTTTGGATTGGATTTAGTTTTTGCAAAAATATATTTTATTGAATACGAGATTAAAAGTCAAACATTTCTCTGAAAAATTGATTTCAAAAGTGTTTTAATATTAAAGTTATTTATTTTTCTCTTCTTCTCTGTTAACCAAAACAAGAATTTATTCTCAGAAAAAAATATAAATTGAAATCAAAATATATTTCAAAAAATGAGTCTAAAAACTGAACTGAAGTTTGCGTTTGAGTAAAGTATTGAGCGATAACTCGATTAAGTCTTATGTTAGAGAAATGGTCTGAAAATAATAACATTTATAATAATGTCGTTTAAAAAATATATAATATTAAGAAAAGCGGAGAACGGAATACATGTTTAGAAATGAGTCCATATTTTATACGAAAATAATGATTGTCTTAAATCAGAGCTGAACTCAAATCGTGGCTCAGTTTATATGCAGAGTCTCTGAGCTCTCACTTAAATCCAGTCCTTTCGCCCGAAGTCTACAAACATTGTCTCAAAAATAAACTCATTATTACTTGAAATGTGTTGTTATTAATGTATTATTAGTGCGATTATTATAACACTTTTGGTCAACAATTGTCTCATTTGAGAGACAAACAAAAGTCAGTCCTTTGAGACAAAACGAGAAAAAGAGATAATTTCTTCGAACCAAACGTCAGATTAATTGATATTTGTTTAATGGCTTACTTCTAATCAGTTTTTGTGAATCGCGTTCACCATTTGATTGCATTCAGACTACAAAACTGCCCAAAAGTTTGTGTTTATATAAAAGAAGCGTTTTATTACTTAGAGATAAAAATTTATGGAAATATTTTATTATTTTTAACCATTTTTATGATCGAAATTTAATTTTATTTTACTCTTATTTCGGGAGAACTGATAGCATTTGATAGCATTTATCACAAAAAAGTTACGGAAAATAAGCAAAAAAATAAAACTCAGAGCAAATTGGAGAAAATGTTTGCCTTATCTCAAAAATAATAAATAAGACGAGGGATATATACAAATACCTGTCCTCTTATGAGTGAGTGCTTGAGAACAAGTCTGAAGAAAAGGTAGAGAGAGGTAGAGAAGCAAACAAATGTCAATTTATAATATTCTCGAGACTCAACTCTTTTTTGTACAACTCTTGTAATGATTGATTGATTTTTTCCATTCGACGAATCCGTTAATCATTTGCTTTGGTATTACTTTACTGAGAGTCGCAAAATTCATGAGTAAAAAAAGCACAAATGGGCAAAAACATGACCAAAACGGACAAAATAAGGGCAAAAAAAGTAAATTCAGTAAATTGTGTTTTTGAAGAGCAGTAAAAGTGGAAAACAATTAATTACCCGATGGCTGACCGCCAGTCATCTCAAACCGTCGTTCCGTTTGTTTTAAACATTTCTTTCGGATATGATTTTAATGATAAGTGTTTGGGATTTTGGTCTGGATTTTAGTCTTGAATGGAGTAATGATTCAAATGTTAGCCATTATTGCAAAGATTGTTGTCTGGCATTAGATTTAATGTCTTGACTCGAATGATATTTTGTTCATTTAATTTGATTAATACTGCTTTTTGGATATTTGATGCAAACCAGTGTTGGCTATAGTGTTGGCAATAGTATTGGGCTCTACTGTTGGCTCTAGTCTTGGCTCTAGTCCTGGATTGCCTGCAGTGGCAAACAGTTCCAAATGCAGTGCCAAACAGACATTACAGACATTACTTGCGCTCATATCATATCAGACCATATCTTACCGTTTGTTTGTTCTCTGCTTTTTATCTTTACTTTGCTTTTGTTGCCAAACAGTACTTACTTTCGGAATAATTTTCATTTGAATTCGCGATTAAACCAATTTATTGTTACTTCAGATTACTTCAGACGAGTTTCAAAAAGTTTGCATTTATTATGACTTTTGTTTGTTATTTAACTAATATTTTATTCAAAAATATTCGTCAAAAATATTCATTTGTCAGACATTTTAAAGGCTGGCATATTTCGCACTAAACTTTTCACCTTTTTCTGTCTTTGTTCTGTCAAAAGCGTCCAATTATTCAGAAAGTAATTTAAACAAAAGTTAAAATATTTTCGGTTTTCATCCGATAATCGCATTCATTGTTAGCCATTAATTCTGAGCAGAAGTGTGTGTAAAATATATTCTTCTCTTAGTTTGAGTTAATTTTGTGTTTAGATTCAGAGTCGGAGAGAGAAAAGCAAAATGAATTGAATTCAATACAATTATTCACTTTGAGGTCTAATGAAATTCACGAAAAGAATTCTTATTTAGTTTGGATCCACAAAAAACGGATTCTTTAGTTTTGCTTATTTTGTGAGTTCCGAGAAATTAATTGATTGCTTGAGATATGCGTTTCGCTATGTATTGAATGCCTTTCAACAAAACTAATATATTTTTACCAAACATTTTATCGACTAATCTCTCGGTAAGAGAAAAAATCGGCTGATTTTGTGCTACAAATTAAGTAATTTTGATGTTTTGCCGAATAAATTATTATTTGGTTTTTTAATCTTAATTCTATAGTGAGTCTAGTGTTTAGCCGACCATTTGGGACACACCTCGCGAACCTTCAAATTGCTGTTCGAGAGCCAAATATTTGGATCAATTGTTTCACCGGAGGTCTGGAGGGATGCAAAACATTTCATAAATCATTTGATATATGATTTTCTCAATACATAAATCAATTTATTATTATTTCAAACACTATCACATATTCTATGCATTTATCTCTTGAAATGAATACATTTTATTCATTAAAAGTGAACCACTTTTTGCGCGTTTTGACGAATGAGTTAATGAAAATGAAATGAAATCTCAGTTTTTTAATATGAAAACTGATTCGCGAGAAAACAATAAATTAAAATGAATTTTATCGCCGAAGAAATGTATTTTACATTTTAGTTAAACGTATAGA
>JAQGAJ010000318.1:0-16935 GCA_034689365.1 Liebstadia similis | reverse complement strand
GATCTGTCAGTCGAAAAACGTTCAGCACTGGTTCAGTTGAAACACGGACGTTATGAGATCATCACTTTCTCAACTAAGTTAAACAAAACAAATAATATTTACCTGAGGGTCAAGTGATATGATCCGAACGGTGTTGTCCGAGAGGCCGACTGCGAGGAAGCGTGACCTCTGCTCTCCCGCCGGCACTTCACCCAAAGTCATGCAAATGACATCGCAATTCATTTCTTTCCGATCGGTGTATTCGTTCAGTTGTCCGCTTATATCCATCTCAAAGTAGACGATCTCTCCACCGGTCAGAGCGATGACCACTTGTCTATGGTTGATAGCGCACCGAACAATATGTCGTTTGCCGGGCGTTCGCCACTCATTGACTCTCTTATCGGCTCTGATGTGACGAATGCCGTCCGGATATATCTGGACGAGAGCGTCGTCACCGATCTGTGCGCACGAAAGTGTTGGAGTGGTTCCCAAAAAACCGGAGTCTGTTATCTCTTCAACAGTTTCACCGATTGATAAGACAAGCGTCGCGTTTATGAACGAAACGATAATATAAGAGTCAAACTCTTCGTCGGCTCTCTTTTTGACAGTCCAGACAGCGTTCGGACTTCCGGGCAGTTCGGAGACCGCCATTTCCGACACTTCTAAACCATGTCTTAACACTCGGAGTGTCGAACGCGGGCCTCTACCACATGCAGTCAGTACTTGAGGGGTGTCTTCATTTGCAATATCTGCGATCTGACAATGCATTATAGGTGACAGGGATTCCATTTCGTCGACTAATACTAAGTTCTTGAGAGGACGCGGAGAAAAGAAGAAAGTTTCGCCCTCTCCTAACGGCATAGAACTGCTGAACTCCGGTTCGTCGTCGTCATCGCCCAAATGGGTGATTGAGTAGAGATAGTGATTCCCGAACTCAGACGCACAGAATAAGAATCCCGTTTTCAATATACAAAGATTTGCTGCGACCGGAACGGTATCGAAGTACTTGAGTTTTATCTCAGTTACCATATCGTCATCGGTCTCGAGAGTAATCTTGAACATATCACCTTGTTCAGTTTGGGCGAGAAAGAAGAAGGTAGACTTGCTCTTATGTGTCGCACTGCAGACGAAGATCATTCCCCTCTCAGGATCGTCCAAATCGTTCCTTCTTCGAGGTATCGGACATCTGATGTCCGGCTGATCTCCAAAGTTCTTATATGTGATATAGTTTTCAGAGCAGATGAGGACACCGGACGGCCCTTCATTACCTCCGGGGACAGTAATCAAGAAGTTTCCGTGTTCTTCAAGAGGTTCACTGTATTTGCGGACGACGTGATTGAGTCCCAAATCCAATTCATAGAACGTAAGAGTTTGTTGAGTGAGTTGTGCCGCCTCTCCGGTTGGGTCGGTGTCGGCCTCTTCGTAGTCCATCTCAAGACAAGCGAACATTGGGTTCTCAAATCCGACATCAATGCCGACGCTGTGAAACACGAATGTATTGGATTTATGGGCCTCTAAGGGAGAAGAAATAGTGAGCCGAGCGCTCGCGTCTCTGTTCAGTATGTAAACCAACTTTTGCTTTTCGACCGCACCTTAACATTGAAGACATGATTAAAATCAAAACCAATAACGAATTCAAAAGACTTACTGATCATAACAGCCCTTCCCTTGGGATCGCAGGCCAAGAACTGACCGGGGACTATACGACGGCATCCGCTCTTCCCGAATGTCTCCTGATGTACCTGTTCTCGGACGAAGGATAACAACCATTAAATCAGATTCAACTGATTGTTGTTCAAAATGAAAACATGAGATAATCAGACAAATGAGGTAAGATTGTAATCCACACAAGGTTTCAGTGGACAGACAGGTGTTGTTCATCACTTGAAAATCAATTTTGAAAAATGTCTTAAATATTGCAAACCTTATCGAAAACATTCTTATTCGGAAGGTATTCCAAGATTACGATTCGACCCGAATCTGAGCCGATGACCAAATAATCTTTGGAACCGCCGGTTAGACGAAAGGCCAGCATTGAACGAATCACACCAAACACTTCGACGGACAGCAAAGTGTGAACCTTTCCAGTGTTGATATCGGGTCTGAGCAGTTCCAAGAGTTTCCCCTTCGCGACAGCGATCTCTTGCTGTTTAGTGCCGGCAAAGCTCCCGTGGACGGCGTGGACAATGCCGGTCGCCCGTTGAAGGGTCAGGTTATACAAATACATTCTTCAGGTAATGCGAATCACCGAAAGTGGTCTGTGAAAGGGAACAATCGGTTAGTATTGAAAAGAACAAAGAAATTGATTCAAAATTAACGATTGTCACGAAGAACATAAAGAATGGTGCGATCAGAACTTCTTAGAGGATATTATTCATCATAATCTCTTATGATGAGAACAATTATCATCATTTGCACCACTAATTCAAACTAATTGATACAATTATCAGACATCTCAAGACTAAACGTTAAGATAACGGAAATAAAACAATGAAAACACAGTTTTAATGATGTCTTCAGTTAAGAAATTAAATAAGACTGACCTCTAAGTGATTACCGATTTGTCCGTCGGTAAGAATCGGTGATTGAGAACATGGGGACTGACATCCGATCCGATGGACAGCAGTTGCGGTCAATTGTGGTCTCAATCAGAGCACATGTGCTTCGGTTCAGCCCTTTATCACACAATTGATTGCTTTCACAGACTTTTGTCCACAAATATCGTAACGAAAACAATGTTTTGCTGAAGACGTGTATCGCTTGAGTATGTCTTTGACAAGCAATTGATCCGATCACCAATGGACAGGTCCATCGACTTGTCGACTCTCTCGACCCTCGAGAGTGTCATCAAGGCTTATGACCAGCTCTGTGTCCAAGAAGTGGCGATCGAGAAGAACATAAACGAGTTGTTATCGGATGAGAAGTCTTTGGACGCTTCGATGTCTCGTCTCCGCAAAGACATGCCAAACATGTCACTGATTGAGACCGATGCCAATCAGTTGTCCAGTTTGATCAGATTCACGTCCACTTTAGCCGATAGTGTCAGCTATAAAGTACGGCGACTCGATTTGGCCAAAACCAGAGTCACTCAATCTCTTCAGAGGATTGAAGATATTCTTGACCTCAAGTTCTGCACCGATGGCATACAGAAAGCCCTGTCCAGCGAAGACTACGAACAGGCGGCCGCTCATATCCATCGGTTTCTCTCAATGGATGAGTCAATACTGAGGAAGTCTGCGGCTGAAGAAGGTCTGAATAACACCGCAAAAGGAGATCAAATGAATGCTTCATCGATGGACGAGGCCTTTGCTCGTCTTCATGAGGCTGACGCCAAACTGAAGAACATTGTGATGAAGAGGTTTGACGAGGCTGTCAGTGAAGACGATGTGGCATCAGTTGAGCGCTTCTTCAAGATATTCCCACTTTTGAACCAACACTCGGAAGGACTGAAAAAGTTTTCGAGTTATTTGTGCACAAAAATTAACGAAAAATCTTTGGCGAAGAATAACGCGAATCAGTTGACGGCAACACATTCGGAAAAATTGACTCAACTTTACGAAAGTATCGCCAAAATAATTGATATCCACCAACCACTCATTGAGACCTATTACGGACCCGGGAAGTTGGTCACTGTCATCGAGGTCTTACAGAAAGAGTGCGATCGCCTCAGCAAACGAATCATCGAAGACTTTAAAACGAAGAAGAATTTGTCTCAAATCATCTTTTTGGTGACCAAATCCCTAAAACCGAGTTCTAGTTATCAGACTATCACTAAAGTAGATCCGAGAGATTTGGATCAGTTGTTGTCAGAGATCATAGTTGTGAACAACAGAAGTGAAATGTATTTGAGATTCGTTACCAAAAGAACTAAAAACGATATCGAAATTGCATTTCCAGAGAAGAGCGAACAAAACGAAGACAAAATCCAAAGAATGGATAAATTGAATCAAATGGAAGCGATTATAAGGAACTGTGAATTAAGTCATTTAATCCATGAATTGAATGGAATTTATGTCTTAATGGAAGAGTATTTCATTCGGGAGTCAACTCTCAAAGCAATTCAATTGGATTGCGTCGAGACTTCGGGAGCGTTGACCTCAAGTATGTTAGACGACGTCTTCTTCATCATCAAGAAATGTATAAAACGAGCCCTTTCTGGAGGCAGTATCGATGTTGTCTGCGCGATGGTTAACCATTCGGTTTCCCTATTGGAGACCTCTTTCTGCGATGCAATGAATGAAAGACTTCGTTACGGTTATCCGAGCACAGCGACCATCTCTGGCGCGGCCGCAGCTCTTGATCTAAGTCAGGCCTACAACGCTCTTCAGGCGGGACGGTATCTGCAAACGTCCGGTGATGTGGAAAAAGCGAGGACATTGTTCTTGAGTTCCCTAAATAATTTAGACACCGCTTGCGATTATGTCAAGTCATTGAAAAATGCAATTTCTGAAGACGTTAAGAAGTCTTCGGTGGCTGAGAGACATCAGAACGAAAAGGTTGACAATTGTTTGTCCGATTTGGTAGCTCTGAGCGGACGCTTCAAATCAATCACTACTTCAGGTTTGGGTCAGTTATGTTCTTCAGCTCTGAAGCCCAGAATCAAGACATGGATCGATACATTCATCTCTAGTAATCACATTCTCACCGAAGAAGATCTAATCGGTTTCGAATCGACAGAAGGGTTGAGACCTTTTATGCAGAACTTCATCATTAATATCGATTCCATACTGAAGTCATTACGCGATAGTCTCACACAAAACAATAGCGACACTCTTCTCAGTCTCTTCTCCACAGAACTGACTCAAAGACTCGGCGACGCAGTCCTCAAGTGTTCTTACAATAAGGTTAGTAATTGGAAGACATGTAAAACCGAAACTCAACCCTTTCCTACAGTTAGGAGGCTTTCAATTCGATCGGGAGTTGCGGGCAGTGATCAATTACCTGACGGGTGCCACGACCTGGTCTATTAGGGACAAGTTCTCTAAGCTCAGGCACATCGCTATAATCTTGAACTTGGAAACAGTAGAAGAGATCAATGAGTATCTGAACCCGAGCTCCAGTTCGGGGTCAGGAATGTCGAGTCCGTGGCGAATGACTCCAAACGAAGTGAGACAATGCCTTAAATTGAGACAAGACTTCAATCCTTTGGACATAAAAAAGTTGAGGCTATGAATGGATGTAAAGAATACTGTTTTTGATAATAAATGAAATTAATTTAATTTATAAACTTGTCTTACAATCAAATCAAATAACTTGTAATTTCACGCTCTGTTAGTGAAAGTAGTGATCCCTTGAGGACAGACTCCCCTCAACGTACTTAGCGGTCGACCAGAGCCGAGTCCATCGAGTGGTGCGGTTGTGGTGATCGATGGCCACCAATAACGTGCTATTGGTTGAGCCCCTACTCAGGTGAGACATTGCTACCTGTGCTCTGGTGTTGTGCAGAGTGTGTGTCTGTCGTTGAGCACAACCACACGTCTCGAGTGAAGTCAACACTCGAGCACTCGTTCACTGTTAACGAGCACTGTCTCAGACTCTCAGAGCCCTCACCGCTCACTATGTGCTCAGCGTTTGACTCGATTTGATTTGATTCTCAAATGACTTCAATTGTTTTGAATCAAAACCTTTTGTGACTATAATTGTGATGAAGTAGTGGCCAAATAGTTAGCGATCAGTGACCACTTGTCTTGTGTCACAGCAGTGGTCAACACCTCGACCATGGCTAGAGTCAAAAAAGGTAAGTTTGTTGCCATTTTGTAGCTTAACTTAATTTGGCAAATGATTAACACTTCAAATGTCATTAATATCTAAAGTTTGCTACTTTTCCTCATGAGTTAACATGTCTGGAGAGGTTAGTGTAGGTCTACTGTGGGTGAACACCTTGTCTATTGAACCCTCAATGAAATGACCATTGATGTAATGACCTCGCGATCAGATGAGGGGTGGGATCAGACACGCAATGCACGTATAGTCGAGGTCTTTGTTTGTGGCAATTGAAGTGTTCAGATGTTCAGACAATCTTCACCACCACTCTGGTTATGATAATGATGATAGTGGTGATGGTCTTTGAGGATCGATAGACACTTGAAAAGGTGTTATTCTCACTTTTATGCTAATCAAGACAATTTGTAAGCGAGATGTAGCAATAGGAATAAATTAGTCTATGGTAAAATTGCACGATCATCGACAGCTGGTCAGCGGAGGACACCCTCAGTGTCACCGTTGCAATGATGACACTGATTGTGGTATTAGAGGTGATATCAATATAATTGACGTCAATTTTCTATGTATTTGGGTTTCAATGTTGCAAAACATCAAACATTAGTCTCTGATCTCATTCCGGATAATCGATTCCTCGATAACTCTAAATATTTGACTCATTAAAAGCCAATTAAAATGAATCCATATTTTGATTAAACGAGATCTACGACAAGGGATGTGGTCGTGAGTTCGGCTAATTGCTTGTGATAAGAGCTGGAAATGATGCCATAGGTAAATGTGGTAAATGTACTAAATGTGCCAGAAATTAAATTTTGTTCACTAAGGGAATTAATTAGGGGTTCGTTTGAAGAATGCATTTATCACAACGATTGCAAAGAAACTAAATATTCAGTCAAAAACTTTTTGCTGAAACAGAATTGACATTTGAATTAAAATTATCGATTAACTAGAGATTGGATAATAATAATGGTTATCAATAGTTATTGAATGGTTAGCAATGAAGGAAACTTTAATTATTGGAACAAGACTAATTTAATATGATTAGAGCAAAACTTGTCTAAACAGCGATTATTTCTATTTCTATTGTTATTGTCATCATTCAGTCGGTTATTATTTTTGCTGAAATTTTCAAAATCTTATCTTTTGTTTACCGAGTGATCGAGTGATTCATTTGAAACCCTTTCCGATAAAATACTTTTTCTTTGGTTGCGATTATGATTGAGTCGATTAGAGAGCTGTCACTGACAGCCAAATATAATTAATTATCTGAACTCAAGTATAGAAATATCTCTGACATAAGCCTTGTTTTACAAACTTATTATTAAGCCATTGATTGATAGATTGTCTAATGGTTTGCTTCTATTCTTCAATTGCAGAGGAATTCGTAGCCCATGGCGCGAGTGTTACGTGTCTGGCATTGGGCCAAAAGTCTGCCCGAGTGATGGTCACGGGCGGTGAGGACAAGAAAGTCAATCTGTGGGCCATCGGAAAACAAAACTGTATTATGGTATGGATTAGCGAATCGGCTCAAGTGCTGTCTTCAGACTATTTTTCTTTTTCAACTCGGTTTGCTTGCGATGACCCCTTCGGCCCCCACTTAGCGGAGGAGTTGGCTCTCTATCAAAATGTTAGCCACGATTTCGGGTCAATACGTTTATACAATTTCATGCTTTTCTTGTTTTTCTCCGAATTTCAAACCATATTTTCTAATCTGAGCCTTAAGTATAAGTTTTAGAGTTTTTCATCAAAGCATTTATTGTTTACCCGTTTTGCTCCAAAATGAGGCCGACGTCCATACATGGCTCGCAAGTGCACCGTATCTGTAGTGCTATGAAATTTATTATATCCCTAACCCTGTCATTGATTTGTTCGCCAAATGCAATCAAATTTTTAACCTTTAATTCCTGCCCACACTATTGTAATCAAGTTGTCTTTGCCTGTCCTTCATTGCCGTCTTGAGTACCGATTACGTAATGCAAACGCGTTCCTCGTTTTAGCACTTCTTATCTCAACCAATGATTTGACACAAAGATTGCAATAATTTAATATCAAATCTGAAGACTCTTTTGAGTATTACTTCATTTTTACGCCTCATTTGACTGAAAATGATTTGAAATAAAATTCCAATAATATCAATGACTTTTCGATTCTAGTCTTCCTTACAATTGTATTAATAATATTGAATGAGTGTATGAAATGAGAGAAATTACACCCCATTGAGAATCAGTTACACAATGGGCATACGATTCCGGGAACTGTCGGTCAAAGAGTCATTTGACAAGTTATTCATTACAAACCCATTAGTTGTTTCATTACATATGCCGTTAGACTGAGTGGCGGTCATTGACTCTTAATTTCTCTCTTGTTATTGATTTTACGACTATTGCCATAAAGATTGGTCTTTATATCGCTATTAAAAGTCTATGACTTTTGACAAATATTAAAAATAGTGATGATTTGATCGCTGATTACCTCTCAGACCATATGTTTCCTTGTTTTTAATTCTCAGTCCGAGTCATGCAATGTGTAGGAAATAAAAATTTATTCCTAGTTTTCATTGTATTCTTATCTTTGAATTATATATTTTTTGTTTGCGATTCTCACGAATCACTCGATTATTATATAAACGTTAATATTTCATAAGACATTCAAACAAAACAACAAACAAACTGCACATTCACTCAAAGTATTTGCATTTCATGTTTAATACATCAATAATTTCAATGTAAATAATATTCATTAGTTTTAATGTTGTCATTGGAATTATACCTCTTTTTGGGTCCAAATTAACAGATGGATGAATGCATTACCGAATTGGTTCCAAAATTAACATTTTTAGGCATAGATTTGTACGAAGTCTTGAATAATCTTTTTTTCTGTTTTTAGTTTTAAGCGTTTTTGTTATCTTTCGATGTATTAAAGGAATAATTGAATGCTTTTCAAGTCTTCTATTTATAGCCTCTTTTCCTTCCAACAGATAATTCAGGTATTAATCCCATTGCGAAAGGATTTCCATTTTTGAATTTATATTTAAAAATTAAGCCCAAAGTTATATAATTAGCGATTTGTAGTGTATGTAGTGATTCATCCATTTAAAAATATCTCTTTTATCTCTCGGTTAATTCGGTTATTCTTGCGTTCAAACAAAAATACAACAGAAATACTCGTTTCTAAAGATTAGAGAATTAATTAATTTTTATTTGAAACGAATTTTTGCGGTCAACTGATATTTATGTAGCACTGAAGCAAATTATGAATTCATAATGAATACCTCTGTCCTATGTAGAGCTTGACCGGTCACACGACTGCAGTCGAATGCGCCAAATTCAGCCATAATGAAGACCTGGTATGTGCCGGATCTGCTTCGGGAGCGCTCAAAGTGTGGGACTTGGAAGCGGCCAAATGTAAGACTATCTTTGATATGAGACAATTGGTTGAAATGATATCTCTGTCCAGTACTTAGGACACTGACCGGACACAAAACCCATGTCAGATGTCTAGACTTTCACCCATACGGCGATTTCGTGGCCTCGGGTTCGTTCGATACTAACATTAAGTTGTGGGACATCCGGAAGAAGGGCTGTATGTATACCTATAAGGTGTGTCTCATTCGTATTCATTTGGTTAGCCTTTGTTTGCAAAATAATAAACGTTTTTATGATTTATATCTGGTTTAGGGTCACTCGAAAGATGTTCATTGTTTGAGGTTCAGTCCTGACGGCCGGTGGTTAGCGTCGGGCGGAGACGAGGGAACGGTTAAGGTATTCATTATTCACTTACTTATTGTGTCTATAATTAGTGTTTTGTGTGTTTCAGTTGTGGGACTTACCGGCCGGCAAATTGTTAGCCGAGCTTAAGGAACACTCGAGTGCAGTGACGGACGTGGCCTTTCACCCGAACGAGTTCCTTCTGGCCTCGTGTAGTGCCGACGGAACCGTCAAGTTCTGGGATCTCGAGAGCTTCCAACAGGTGTCGAGTACTGTCAACGACGCCGGACCTATTCGGAGGATTTTCTTTCACTCAGAAGGAAAAACTATTTTCTCGGGTGCACGCGATGTGCTGAAGATCTACGGATGGGAACCGGCGCGCACTTTCGACACCCTAATCATGGGTTGGGGCAAAATCAGTGATCTGTCCGTTTGCGACACACAACTGATTGCCGGCAGCTTTTCGCTCACCAATGTCTCGGTATATGTGGTCGACTTGAAAAAAGTGAAGCCCTTCGGGAATCCGATGCCATCCAAATCACAGATGTATTCGCGCGATAGTCCCCTGAGGTATGTCTTATCTATGTTTGGAAGTAATGGTTTTTTATTCGGTTACGAACAGGTATTTTATGATATCAGAAGTGATAAAATGAATATAAATTCATTTAATCGTTATTAACAGTTAAACGCGTTTATGATTTGCCGCTTATTATCATTTCAGACAAAGCACGCGAAGAAACTTTGTTTTGGGCCAAACCAGTACTTCTCATATGCAACTCGAGTATGTCTTCAGTCCTTTACCACTAATTGCTTTCATTTTTTTGTTTTGTTTTTAAAAACTATGGTTTTTATGGCAAATAAAGGCAATTGTCTTTGAAAATAGAAATTGAGGTCAAACTCTGTGTGAATGAAAAACTGCATATAATTTGTTTCGTGATATTCATTATTGAATCCGATCAACAAATCCATTCATTAACTGCAATAAACCTAATTATCTGAGTCTTTGGTTTTTGGTTACAATTTTTATAATAATTGTGTAGTTTTTGTGTTAAAACATTTTCATAATTGACTGCCAGTGAATGTTTCGAAGAAATAGTTTTCAAACGATATTTTGATTGTTCTTTAAATAGATATCACTTTTTATTAAACTGTTTGTAGTTTTTTGTCACTTATTTGAAATCGAAGTCACATTATATGCCGTTTTGTGTCAAATCAGAGTCTTTGCTCTCATTTTTCATTTTTCTTTATATTAAGACATTATTGCATAACGTTTTGATTGCCTTTGATATCGAGTTTTTGATCTAAAAAATTGATTCAAACAATTATCTATTGGTAACAACAGGTCATTAGAGTCGAACCGTAGCGATGAGGCCGAGACCGGCACTTCGGATGGCGACGACACGTCCATCGCCGAGATTATGAGTTTTGGCGATTACAAAGAGATATTCCAATCGAGAAGAGAATGTAAGCCTCGGACAAATTGTTAGCATTTGAAAGCACATCCAAAACCATTCAAATTTATATCTATTTTGTTTTCCCCCACAATTGCCGTTCACCGCACAGTATGCCGAACCCCTCCCAAAGTGATTCCATTTGTTCCAAATGATTCGTGTTTAGGCCTTTACTCCGGTAACGACACTTCCATCACCTGATCCGCCAATTTTAACCCTAACACTAACTTTTCATCAATCATTAGATCTTCAGCGCAAACACAGTGATCCCAATCTGGCGCTCAGCTCTTCGGCCTTCGGCTCAGCCTTCCTCCCAATCAGCCGTTCGTCTAACTCTTTGGTCAATAATAGTCGTTCCTTAGCCGAGTTGGGATACCTTCCGCCACAGACGCCAAACGTTCCAATGAAGCCATCGCTCAAAGAACTGCCAACGATTCCTCATCACTTGCAACCTCTGAAGAATGTGAATCATCCGAGCAATCACTTTATGAAATCGACGTCTGCGACGGCACTCAACCAGTTGTCGCACAATTCGATTGCCAACCACAACAACAACAATAATAATAATAATAATAACAGCAATAATTCGAATTCCTTCCCTCCGAACCATAGGATCACAAACTTAGTCCATCCGCGGCAATCAGAACAGACAACCGTTTCTATTGTACGACCCGTTATGAATGACAACTGTAAGCCCACGATTACGCCCATCATAAGTACAAACGGAGTTCATCCCCATCCGCAACAAAAAGCAGCCATCGTTTTCCCAGAAGCCAGATCTCCTCCATCGCCATCAGACCCGCCTCTTGAACTTATTCCTGAGACTCGTGACCATCCGGCAGGTCTGGACTTAGACGAGTTCTTACCGAAACATCTTCAGGACACCATGCGATTAGGTATAACACCACAGCCAGAGATGTCCGAAGCAGAAGCCATGTCTGCCATCATGAGAGGACATAAATCAATAGTCACTGTATTATCTCATCGACGGAAGAACATCCGAATCATTCTTGCGATGTGGAGCTCGAAAGACCCTCGAAATGCATTGGAACAGGCGATACATATGGAGGACCAGTCGGTGATCGTCGATATACTTAACATTATTATTTTGAAACCGTGAGTTCTTTTTATGGTAAAAGACATTGATTAACCAATTTATTTCAATGGCAGTCCCGTCTGGACTCTTGACATGTGTCAGATACTCCTTCCATGCATTCAAGATCTCCTTCAAAGCAAATATGAAAGGTTTGTCCTTTAATTTTATCGTTTGTTCTAAATATTTAGGCGATATCTCGATATTGCGGTTAATTGTGTCGAATAGTGTGCGCTCGTAATGGACGGGAAGTGCTCTCGTAATAGATTTATGGCTGATATTAAAACCCAATTTTCAATATTCAATGAACAATTGGTTCAATTTTTCAATATCTTATCAAAAAGTTTAAAGCATTTGTTCGCTGACATACTTTCAAACTGATCCAATTGTTCCCAAAGTGGTTGGAGTGCCGGCAGATGTCTCGTACGCCTCGTCTTCACGAACCTCTTTTCGAGAAGACAGGTCTCGATAGGTCTCTGCCTCTGCATTCAAACCTTGTCCAAACACCTTGGCTTTGATTTGAAAGTGTTAGGCGTATGTCAATGGCAAATGTCTTGCCTTTTATGACTTTAATGATCTCATCTACTCTTCAGTAGTCGAGAAGATATGCCTTCATTGAAATGATTTATTAGTTAATTCCATTATAAGTCATAATTTAAGCATTTTATTACCATTTAATTACCTCATCGTTTCTTATCAATTGGGAAATTATATTACGACACAAATATTTCCTTATTTTGACAGTTGAGACAACGGTTAAGACATCTTATCATTGAATTCGATAAAAACTGTCACTCATTGACGAATCATATGACTTGATATACGACCCAATGATTATAGGATCAGAAAATACTTCGATTATTTAGAAATTATTTATTTTTTATCTCATTAGTCAATAAACTTATCTCAGGATTAGTCACTAATATTGCTTAATGACACCAGAATTAGCTGAAAATCAGGTGAAATTGTTATCACTTATCAGTGAAGTACTTCTAATAATAACATATTCTGAATAACATCTTAATAAAAGTTGAGAATATAAACAGATATTTCAGATAGAGATGCAAAATGTTAAATAAAAATAGAAATATTGATCTTCACAAGTATTAAATGCTTTGGATTCACATTTCTCTATTTAATTACAACATTTATTTCAAACTACAATAATATCGTTAACCAAAGCGTTCATTACTCTCAAAGTCAAGCATTCTTTTCATACATTCGTCTGATATTCAAAATAAAAACGTTTATTCAGATGTCCGACAATTTCCTCATTCATCTGGCATTCAATTGATAGGAATTCTGTTCAAAACATTAGGAATTGTTTGATATGATTCTGGTCTGGGTTTCAGTGACAGCTGACAAGTCCGGTCTGAGTAGTCGTTTGGCTCCCAAATTGAGATCTTTTACCTGATCTGAGAGTTAGTGAGCTCTGACTTCTATAAAGTGATAATATATTTACGAATAATATTTTGAATACAATGTCTATAATAAAAAGTAGTATAATATATGAGAAAATATGGGATCGGGAGGTATGGAGTCGGGCATAGAGTTGTCGCGACTGAAGTCAGTTGGCGTTCAATTATATGCAATGGTCTCCAATGGGTCGGAATAGACCTCCCAGTTATGTATTGAAAGAGAGGCAGTGATTCGGAACAAAGAGCTGACTGTTCACTGACTGGCAATGGCCTAACTTAGAGTCAAAATAGCGAAGACTATCCATAAATCTTCTCATTTCGATTGTTAAATACTCTGATCTTATGATTTTGCATAAGTCTGGCAAAGGTCTGAAAGTAAGGACCAAAAAGTGTGATTCAGTTATGGCTTTCTCACGCATATTGAGCCCAAACAATACCCGACATGTCGTTTCTCCTGTTGTGCCCAAACGGGCGCAAACATAACATCAATAATTCAGGTTTTGGGCAAAATTTAGCCAAAAATTCTTTTTTCAAAAACTTTTTACCATTTCTTATGCCATATCTCGAGTGTTGATCATAAAAATATTGGTAAAAGAGAAACGTTTTGTTTTTTGTGTGTTGGCTCAGCTCTCACTTCGCCTAATGTCAGGGTTCGGGGGTTCGGGGATCTGATGGTAGAGCACTTCGATTAAGAAAATTGCGGCAATTATTTGAAACAAATTATGGGTTGAGGTGAACGGCAATAAATCAGTCGACAGTATCTCTTGCGGGTGTGTTCTGTGCATACATTCAAATGCAAAATATGTGTATTAATCGTAATGTGTTTTAATATCAAACATAATAAATGACAACAATTTATCAATAAATTTATTCACTTCTTATCGCAGTTAAACGGGTTGTAAGAAGTTTAACAAACTTATAAACATTTGCGGTTTGTTTCTCTCGATTCAAAGAACCTAACTATTCATTAATTCAGTTTATTATATCTTTTATAAGAATTATTTATAATTTTTTACTTTTTTCGAGAAAATCTAAGCAATAATTTAGTAAATTGTTTGAGAATCTGATTTCAGGTACGGCTCTCCGAACCGATTCTCGATTCTGTCGACTATTATCGAGTGATTTTATATAATTTTCGGTTCCATATAATTACTTGCACTCAGTCTTTGGGAACTTGTGTTGACAGTTGAGTCCCGATCAGAGGCTCTTATTGAACACCATATGGGATCAGATGGAGTGCCAGTGCCGGCCCGACTCTGTCTGAGCGCCAATTGATATGCGAGACTCGAGAACTCGCACTTTCACCTCAACTCAGACTCAGATTTTTATATCTAATGATAGGGAAAACGCTTTTATTGAAAGCCCTTTATTAAGATCCGAGAGCTCTAAGGCTTCACTCTATTGAGTAGTGATGGCAAACGTTTTGGTTTAACTATAAAATTGAGCTCATAGTGGGCGGTCTGATAGACAAAATCGGTCCAAAATATTTCCGGAGGTATCGGATCCACTCGACGGCACTCCACCCCTGTTTGGCTTAACACTAATGATGAGACTCAGCTTTAAAGTGAGCTTTGATTACATAAAAGTTGTAATTTTAAGATACAATTAAAATAATTCATTATATCATTGATTATTAAGCGGTTTTTTGGCTGCACTTTGTTTTGCTGTTCGGTTCGGGCAATGGTTTTCCATTTTGGTTATCCAGTGCTCCCAAACTTTTCACATTCACTAAACTATAAGCCCTTAATTTGATTACAACGTCTGAATAATTATTGTTTTTCTCCTGACTTTGTTTTATAGTTATATGTCTGTTGGTTGCGCTGCCCTTAAATTAATTCTCAAACAATTCGCTCCGACCATCAAAACCAACATAACAGCCCCGCCGGGAATCGGTGTCGATATTTCAAGAGAAGAGAGGTATTCATAATCTTTAATGTCTTTTAATTGTATTTATTATTCAAAATCTCTTCTAAATGTTTATGTCTTTCAATTTATTTTGATTTTAATTTCTATTAATTTCGAGTATTAGTGGTATTTTTCTGGTCATTACTACCCATTTTATTGCTACCTGTCCTCCGACTCCACTCTCCTTAATCTTATGATATATCTCAAGAGATTGTGTTCAGTGGCTTCTTCTTCACCAATCATTGATCCGTGTCTTCAATTATCTTCGATTACATCAAAGTTATGATTAAATAACGAATTTTAAAGCATTATTTCCATTGGATTCGCAATCGACTGACAGTTGAGGTCTTCAATGGTTAGGAATGGTTAGGAGAAGTGTTCGGATGTGTTGGGATGTCTTCAGATGTGTTCACCACAAGATTTATACCAATAAATTAAGGGTTTAGGGCAGCGATTAGAAGGAAGGCCCGCATTCGTGTTGTATTTATCTTTTATTTATGCGCTCGGAGTGGAAAAGCATCGGAACGGCAGTGGACTGGCAGTAGAAAAGCCAAGAAAGGGTGCAAACACTCAAACCATAACTGAAATATTTAATAACATATTTTTATTCTGAATTCCTTCCAGTAATTCATAACATTTTAATTTCTCAAAAGCATTTGAGGATATTCTCAAATAGTTTGGTAACGTTTCGGTAGCCCAAGACTTAGCCCAAGAGCTCCGGCGCTAAAACACTTTTATAGCGCAATTCAAAAGGAATTTATTTTCTCTGCTCTTTAATCATTGATTTTTGCTATACTTTCGAAGAACTTGGAACTGCTTTCTTCAAAGACATGAGATTTTGTTTATGTTCGGCGATTCACATATAAATCAATCCTTTCTATAGTTTTTATAGTTATGTGTGTTTTCTTGTGTTGACCACAATTCTCATTCCTAACCACTAATTATTGTGTGAATTGTAATTATCAAAGGCTTTTCGGCGCCAAACGATTGTTATGTATTTGATTATTATGTCTGCACTGGAAGTGATTTTCATTTTTTCAGACCATTTTATAACCGAAACCAATTTTAAATTTCTTTCGTCTATTCTTAACCTTCAGACCAGACCGGAGCCCATCCTTTCCTCTGCATCTCTAAACTGCATATTGTTTTCGGTTTGGTTTGGGTTTAGTTTAGGAGAAAATAATTTTCAATTTTATTATTTATTTCAATCTTTGTTTGGCTTCAAATTAGTGGGACTTATATTGGGATTCAATAAAACGTTTTGTCATTTACTACGTGTATATACTTCTCGTCAGTAATCGTTGGCTTTATTTTGCAAAACATTCCGTTTTTTATAAGTTTAGACGTTTTCCGAGAAAAATGTTAGGAATGCTATTAAATGTGTCTTCCCTTCAAATAGTTTCCCATTTTTCGATTCTCTAACGAATTGCTTTACGATTTCCGAACAAATCGTTTTTCTTTTGCTTACTTTTTATTTATTTGCAAAACACAAAACATATTTGAAGTTCACTTTCACTGCCAGTCCTGTCAGTGTTGGGCCCGCACTGGTAGTGACCCAACACCAACAGTCGAGCCCAGACCAGGTCCTGACCAACACGTGTGCTAACTATACTTCAATAGTGTTTGAATATTTAGAATATTTACTTTAAATATAATTTATT
>JAQGAJ010000317.1:0-16952 GCA_034689365.1 Liebstadia similis | reverse complement strand
TTTAATAAATTTAAACCTTATATACAATTATTTTCACTATTTTGTCTCAAAAGCTCCACAGGAGTCGACATTTGGTTTGATGAGTGACAATTACCATGATGATACTCATATCTTACACAATGGTTTGGATGAAAATTACAATTAATTTCAAGTAAATCTCAATCTTATTATATGAGGCCATAAGAGAAGATCAAAATCGATGACAATTCAGTCACTAATTAATTCATTTTAAACATTCTCTAAATTTTTGTCTTAATTTTGTGTCTAAAATATCTCTGACTTTGCTATAAATGTCAATAAATGTCAATCTATTAGCAAAAGAAAGCAAAAAAGATTGTCTTTCGAACCAGTTTTGTATTAATTAAACTTTAAATCCTTAAAAATGTAGTAATCGGTAATAGAAATGGTGAAAATGGCCTTAATTTAGAACCTAATGTGAAATTTTACAGAAGTAGTGAGCAATTTGTCTGCCGGTAAACCTATCCCTGTCTTTGACCAACCAATTCAAGACCAATTTTGAGTAATCTAGTTATGTTGCGATGTAGTAATATAGCAATATAGCAATACAGCAACATAGCAAGGTGATTCTATCAATTAGCAGAATTAAAAACAACTAAAAATACACTAATCATTACATCTGACGGTCAGAGCATTTGGCCATCATTTTAATGAAAAACAGCTTAATTTTGAAGTAAACATGCAATTAATTAGGAGATCGAGCGCTAATTAAAGTCAAATATTGTCTCACAATTAGAATCATTAGAACCGAGAGTAGAAAACAATTTGATATCAAACTATTGAAATGTTTTCTATAAAATTTTACTCTAAATTAGCACTTCTTTTGTTTAATTTTGAGCCAATTGTAAACGAATTAATCATTTTCTATGTATTAATGATTAAATTAATGGCGGAATCAGACTATTAGACAAAGTCTGGTCTTAATTAGGACTTTGAGTTAGATCTCAATTAAATTATGACAAATAATAATTGGTATGAGTTTTGGGTGAAGTTTGGATAAGGTATGGCTTCGGAGGTGTCTTACGAGGAATTAATATGAGATCGAAGCGGATGTTCAAAGTGGGCATTATATAAGAACCTCTCGATGTGAGAGTCTGGCCATCCCTGGCTTCAAATTATCAAATATTTCTGTGTTTTTGTCTTAATTCCGGCAAATCTTAAATTGCGATTCAATGGAAACACTAAGAGATTAGTTATCTTTTGATGTAATGAATGCATAGAATATAATAATTATTGTAATTCTGACACAATTTTTACATTATTTTGTGGATTAAAGGGTTTTTATAATACAATAGAACACTATATATGTTGTGATGACATGAAAAATAGAATTTTTTGGATGGAATTTCAATTCAATTCAATTCATTTCAATTAAAAGTGAACCGAAATGAGCGAAAAATATTCTCAACTTTTCATTTCATTTGTTCGGATCATTAAATTCTGATACGAAAGGAATTTTTCAATTATTACATCCGATCCGACATTCAATTATCGCCAGAATATTCTTTGAAATGTTGTTCGGAATTAAAATCAATAATTTTTTCTGTAAAATAACACTATATTTATGTGAAATACTGGAAAACGAGCGACAGATCAACAACAAGAACAACAAATTCCTCGATAATTGATTTTCTCGGACTCACTAACGAAATGTTGAGAATAATTTCGAGGGTTTTATCTCGAGTTTGGTTTCAGACAAATATTTAATGGAATATAAATTTCAGGAAACGATGACTTTTCGCACATAAAATGTCAAAAAATAATTAAACGAATAATTATTTTTGGCTCTAATTTATGACTAAATAGTCGGAAAAGTATTCTCTGAAATAAGTTTTAAAATAATACTCAAAACTAATGAGAGATTAATAAAGTTATGGATTCTATTGACGAATAGCCGAACCAATGATGAGAACAATGGATAACATAATTGATATCATTATTCGGTAACAAATTAATGGAAATCGAGGGCAAAAACGGCTGACATTTGATTTGCTTTTATATTATTCAATTGGACGGACAGTAATCTTAATGAGCAGTGATTTTCATTGACTTCTTGAGTCGAAATGAAGTATTAAATGCAGAGATAATTGTCGATTGATTTGACCGGCGATTAGTTTTATAGAACTATCGAAGAGTTCTTTCAGACTTGATATTCAGCTTTTCTCATATCTATTCACAGAAAGACATTAATTAATCGAGAATTGTATTAATCAATCAAAATAAAGATCAATACCGAGAAGACTTCCGGGCGTTCCTAAACTGCAAATCAAATCATTTTGACCTAAAGTTGACGAAAAACAATCGATTCGTTAGTTTATTCGACAATTTATAATAAGTTTAATTGAAATCTTATTTACCGTTAATTTTGTTGGCAGTTATTCTACAGAATATCAAAATTCAAATCATTTGAAAGCATTGAAACAAATATTAATTCATTAAATCATTTGATTCAAAGAGTTTTGGGCGAAGACTTACTGTTTGAGAGGCACTGGACTTCCGCCGTGAGAATGGCTTCCGTTGACGCCATCCATGACCGGACAGGTGACCATCATATAGGCTAAGAGGAGAAGACACTCAACAATGAGAAGAACTTAGAGAAGAATTGTCAAAAAATGCAAACCTTTTTCCATTTTCCGTCGCTTTCTTTTGTTGCATATTTTGACGGTACAGACACTCAGAATAATGGCCGCCACGAAGAATAAGACGCTTCCGACAACACCGGCGGTGATAGCGCGCGGACGTCTCATACCTTCGAGCCCTAAATGGAGTGACATTTGATTAGAAACTGTCAGATCTTTCAGTTGTAAAACTAAATTACCGCCGATTTTGAAATCGATTGGTCGACCAATTTCTCCGATTCCTAATATAGAGTATGCGTTCACTCGAAACTGATATCTAATGCCTTGTTGTAAGTCTTTGACTGAAATTTCATTTAAATATTAATAAAAGTGTTGTCAAAACGCCTGAAGGGCTGTCGTCTGACCTAAATATGCGGTTTCTTTAGATATGGGTTCGGATTGAATCCACTTTCCGTCGCCTTCTCTGTATTCTACCTTATAATGTGCCACATGAAGAGCCCGGTCCAGAGGGGGTAACCACGAGACTACCCATCCCTGAGCCATCTTCTCGATGGTCACATTACGGACCTGTCCTGGTTTGGGTCCGACGGGGGCCGAAGTGGTGGAGGGCTGTGTCGGCTCATCCAAAGTGTCGGTCGTTCCGGGCTTTGTATTCTCTGAAATATGTTTATTCACTGAATTTGATTTGAATTTGAATCGAAACCAATTCTGATGTCAATTACCTGCCGGTTGAATAGGAATATATGTCGAACCGTAGGCATCGGTCGGGAGCTGACCATTGACTGCATCCCAACCTTTGATAAACAAAATGATTGAATGCAATGTCTTATCGATCGATCGATTGGACATACTTTTAGTTCGGGCCCTAACTATGTCAGAACCGGGTCCGCCACCCAAGGAATTGGTGGCAAAGACCTGAAAATCGTATTCAGTGTCTGACTGGAGATTATAGATAGTGAAGGCAGAGGTGGTCTCCGCCTGGACTCGCATTGTCTTCCATCCGGAGTCGTCCTCATCGGAAAATCGATACCTTTTGGATGAGAATGAGTTAAGTCTTTCATCGATTGCTTTGATGACAATTATGACAAATACCTTATCGAGAAGTACTGTTGATGTCCTCCATCATAATTAGGCACCCAAGTGACAGTTGCGGCGAAGGCACTCGTATTCACCGATACATTGGTCGGTGCGTGAGGTGTCGTACCTCAAGAGGTGGACAGAAGTATAGTTAGTGATCGTGTGATCGTATGGTTAGTCATAACTCATAACTACTAATGAAAAAGTATTGGTTTCGAAAAGCAATAATCATTACTATCGACGAGAAGAGTGGTTGTGGTAACTAATGTTGCGATGATGTTCTCCATAACACATTCATACTTCCCGTGATCCTCTTTCCGAACCGATTTGATCGTCAAATTACCGGAACGAACGGTCGAACGATCTTTAGGTAGTTTTGAGCCGTCGGACTAAATCAACGGAAGAAATCAAATTTGAGAAATCGACTGAAGATTGGCTTAAATACAAAATTAAATGCAATTGAAATAAATTATTTAACGATTCGAGTGATTTCAGTGATTCGAAGTCAACCCTATTTCCTATAATTTATGGCATTTCGACACTAATTCCATGAGTTTTAGTATTCATTTGAGACAAGACTTCGGAAATTAATGAAAATTTTTGCTTTTAATGGCCTTAAAGTGCATTCAATATTAGATTCGATTCTTGGATGCGATCCATCACTCGGTTATCCCAATCAATGTCTGATATTTAGTCAAACATAGGAACAGATTTTTAATTTACTATTTTGTTTACTTAACTCAATGTAAGTTAACTTAAGGTTTCTTTACTTCGGACCGAATGCTAGGATCGCCGATAAGATGTATGACCTATCAATGCGACCGACGGCTCAACAAAAAGGACTTTTTCCTAATGGGAAATCGATTTCTAGTGATAATCGCTATAAATCTTATAAAAAGTACAACAAATTTAATTCATTTTCTTTTTTTTCGGTTGAGTTTCCCTAAAATATCAATCGATTGGTCTATAATTGAAAACAATTGTTTCAAATGTTTATGCATTTGAAGCAAAAAATCCAATTAATTCTGTGAATAAATTCCTTAAATTATAACCTTTTTCTTCGTTTTCTTATGTCTAATGTCTATTCAAATGTATGGCAGACATAAAATTATATAGAATTGCAATCAATTTTGAAATGGAGAGAGACTTTGGGAGAGACGGAAGAGATCGAGAGAGAGATGGAGAGAGAGATTCACCATTAGTTCACTTTTATATACATAAATATGATTAAAGTATTGGAAGACTAAAAGCTTTTTTTATGTAAGAATTTATGAAAATAAATGGCATCGAAATGTAATATTTTGAGGAAACAGTGATTTTTGTTGGTAATAGTGATCGATAGGACGAAATGACCCAATTCTGGGCTCAATTCTGTAGAGAAAGAGCAAAACTGATTTGATTCTGTGCTAATCATCGCATTTCGTTTGCCAGTCATTTATCACTGGACTGTTTGCCCTTCACTACAAAAGCCGATCCATCGCCACAATCCTCTTCTTCCAGATTATCCAGTGATGAATGGTATGAATGATATGCTGTTTGTCTGTAGTTCTTCTCAGAGTCTGTACGTCTGAGCACATCCTCAATATGTTTGACGGCTTGGGTTCAGACCGAATGCAAATTAGCCAAAGAGAGCGAACTTACTCTTCGCCAACTGATCATCGGCTTCGGGTTTCCGACCCCATCGCAAGACATGATTACTTCAGTGCCCACTGATGTCGTGTAATATTCGGGCGGCTTTTGGGTGAATATCGGCGGCTCTGTATCGGAATCAATGACCAAATGTAAGAATCAATTATTCTATTTTCGATTATATCTATTTATCATTCAGTCAGTGATCGCAATGTTTGTTCCAAAGAATTCAAATTATGGCGAAAGAAGTAAATAAAAGAAGAAAACAATTTCTACTTCTGTTGTCTGTCATCAGAGAAACAGTTGAAATGAGTTACGAGTTATGAGCGAAATATCTATAAAAATGTTTTTCGGATGGAAAACAAGTGATGGAAGAAGTGATGGCAGAGGAGAGAGAAGTGGGGATCAAATGCGATGGGTCTGGAAATTGGGACTCAATATTGAGAGGAAGTCTCGCGACTCTCGACTCGGAATTAAATGGAAAAGAAGTAATTTTTGTTTGTTTTTTGGCTCAACTTTTTTCGATCCAATGATCACTCGCTCTCTGAAGAAACATATTTACAATAAAAGTCATCGATTTTTCAATAAATAACTACTTTTTCCTTCAATTCCGGGAAAAAATGAATTCATTATCAAATCATTTGTTCTCAGAATTCCTCTTCAGGTCTGATATGAGAACGAAATCGAGTTTGAATCAGAATTAAGGCTCGATTTAGAATTTGATATCAAGTTTAGGCGAATTTAATTTAAATTCTTTCGTGACATAAACTGACATTTTATTTATCATCTCTGAAAAAATCCTAATTCAGTCATAAAATGATTAATTTGAGTGAAGAATTCAATCCATCGTAAGAATGATCGATAAAATTTGATCTGAATTTGTGGTCCAATCATAAACTGGGATATCGTTTACTCAAATATTTTGAAAATTTTTAGTTCAAATAAAATTATGAAAAATATTCCCTTTTTTTGAACAAACATTAAGTTTTTGTGCGATCGCTGAAAAATGAGAAAACATTTGTAGAGATAAACAAAATGATTGAAAATAAGAATAAAACTCAAACAAAAAGACATTTCAATCGATGGCAAGGATTTGGAGCAGAAATGCTTTATTCAAACGATTAAATGGAATATTATTTAAATCTTTTATATCTCCAAAAGAGTTAGTTCTTTACCCCTAACGAGCACTTCCATCACAGAAGAGGTTCCGGCAGTTCCGTGAAGATTATATGGAGTGCATCGATACCGCCCCTGATGTTCGTGAGTGACCCGTTCGAAGAGAAGGGACCCATTGGTCAGCGCTTTGACGCCCGGGTGTAGGTTCGGGTCAAACGAACGCCGATCTCGAGTCCAGGTCACGAACTGGAAGGGCGGCGACGCCTGAATGAAACACCGGACGACTCCCGTCAGACCGAATGGCAAGTATTGTATTGAAGGCGAGTACGTGACACGTGCCGGGTCTGAAAGTCAAGATATGTTAGTAAAGAGTTAGAATCTTGAGATTGGTCTCACATTCAATGGACAGGTAGGCGCTGGCAGTGTCCGGTTCACCGATGCCATTGAACGCATCGCACGTGAATTTTCCGCTATCGTCCGAAGACGTGGGGTTAATGAGAAGAGTTCCGTCCCTTTTGACGACAGTTCTGGTGTATAACCACTGCAATTGTGATATTTCGATGCCCTTATGAAACCATCTGTACGTGACATTAGCCGGTAATGCCTTCGCTTCGCAGCTCAGCTCCACTTTATCGCCTTCCAGTTTGGTTACATTCTTCGGTGGGTTATTGATGACCGCTGGACCGGCGACCACCACTTTGGTCGAGGCCGTCACCGACCCCTGTCTGTTCTTTGCCACACACATGTAGTCTCCGATATCGGGTTCGCCCAGATTTTCAATTATCAGTTCTGTGGCCAATACCTTGACGTTTGGCGTATTTTCAATCGGCATATTGTTCTGAAGATGTGATCAATTATTAGTTCAGATATCAGTTCAACACTTGATTACCTTCTGCCAGACCACTGTCGGCGATGGTGTGCCCACAGCTTTACAATGAAGGACCAGAGTTTCCCCGACTCTCACGTACGCCACTTCCGGGGGCTTCTCATTGAAGTGCGGAGGGGCTGAAAAGGGGTAGACATAGAGGGATATTATGTTTTGTTCGAGTTATCATAGATTTTATATAAAATTCTATTTTAGGATTACAAACGACACCGAAATGACAGTTCAATTGATTATATGATATAATTTTTGATTTACGACAGAAGTTATAATCGAAAATCAATTTTCAAATTTGTTTTTATTTTGTTTAAAAATCGATCGGAATATCGGAATTTGCTCTAAACGTGTAATGAAGTAAGAAATGAATGATTTCGGTCACAATGGGTTCCATTTATTATAATCTGTTTAGAGTTAGGCCGAAAACGAGATCTCATTAATAAAATTAATTATAGCTTTTTGTTTGTCTCGATATAACCCGAGAATAATATCCAGAATCGAGTGGTTCTGAAGTCTGAATACTAAAGACTTGATTTGCGACCGAATGACCAAAACTAAGCTCAAGTTATATCCGTTTGGTCTGAAAATTATTACTCAAATCATATAAAATGATATCTGTTTGAAGAGATTGCACTCCAACTGATATCTCGAAGAATGGCTCAGATATTGTCGCAAAAAGTTAAGCATTTCTTCAAACATAATGAATATAACTTTTGTGTGAGTCTTGTGTTTGGCTTCGGATCTGATGATCGCATATAACTGTATATCACATCCAAGTGTGGTCTCAAAGAGAATCACTTCAAAGGATTAGCGAATGAGAGCTCAGTCATAGACTGGGATTGAAATGGATTTTCGTTGACATCGCTTCGGATATTAAAGATATTTTCAACGATTATTAAAATTCTCATAAACTCTGATAAACTAAAAGTCAGACTAAAATATGATTGATTCAAATGATAGGACTCTTATCGCTCGCTAACAAACGCAGAGAATGTTTTTGGTATTCAATTGAGACAATGGGCTGAAACCACGATTGGAATACAATTTGCGGTAAATTATTAATTAGTATTCAATGCAACTGAAAAAATGGTTCAGTTATTCACTGAATTATAATTTAATGATTTGATAAGCATTTTATAGTAATTACACAAATGATAGGCTCTCTTATGATTAGTTAAACTGAATTACTTGTGGCCAGAATTCAGATAAACTGATCCCAAACTGACCACAACTACCAAAACTATTCATTACATCGAAACTACATTAAAGTCCAATCAAATATTCAAACAATCTATTGTCTGATAAAACATTTCACCGAAAGTCATCTCAAAAGCGATCGAAGCAATGATTTGATGGACTCTAACCAAGCGATTGATGCAAAGTTTGCATGTTTTCAGTCCCGGCGGTGAACACTGTCTAAGAAGAGCTGAGTTAATAGAAAACGACAGTATTTGTCGTCAAACTTATGTAAGATATTTGCATAAAATTACAATTTGTCGTACATTTAATGCTATAAAAGCCGTCTTTAAAAGAGTCAATATTTTTCATTCATCTTTAAGACTACGGTTCAGTACATCCATTATATCGAAGACATATTTTCTTCGAGAGAATAGCGATAAGAATATTCTGAAATGACTCCAAATGTTTACTCACAGACAAAATTCATTCACTCCTTTCATCTATAATACGACAATAATTGTAATGGATTTTTATGCAAAGCTCTTCCGATTTGTTGGAGAATATAATTTATTTCATCAGAGGTTCGGAAAAAACAATTTTTGCGAACAAATAAGAATTTTGAGACAACTTTTCGGTACTTTGTCTGAGATTTATATTTTGTGAAGACTTTAAACTCTTTGCAAACACAAAGATATTAATAATGGATAAGCGATTGAAGTATTGAGATGTGAATCGAGGGCACAAACCGTGAACGTCGAGCAAAACAAAGGTTCCGTTCCTTAGCTGTTCGTTGGGTTGATTCAAGAAATAGACTTTGCATTCGTACCATCCCTGGTCTGTCTCGTGAACATTAGTCAGATTGAGGGACGCCGTCTTCGGGTCGGCCAACGAGACCCGACCCTCATAGCCCTCACCCAAGTGGGGCGGATAGCCGTCATACCAGATGTATATCGGGATTTTGACGCCTCTCTTCTGCCAATGGATCACATATGGAACCTCTATCTTGTCGGGGAAGTCAAAGGCACAGTTCATGATCACAGTGTCGCCGAGATTGGCCGATATCTTCTGAATTCCTTCTTCGAGTTGTTGACCATTACCTACAATCAAATTATTCGATTAGAACCGATTCAAAAATCATGTAAAGTATCAATCATTTTGAGAGTAAATCAAATCTTGAATAAAGTTATTCTAAATTTAGTTGAAGTGAGTCTGAAATCGCATTATTCGTTAGTCGAGTGCAGACAAACAGAAAAACTTTAGATGAATAAAGAACTATGTCTTCAGTGATTCTTTTCATACGATTGTCTGCATTTGTGGCCCAAATCTGAGTTAAGAGACAATCGATGAGAGTCTTTGTGAAACACTATTTATCGTAAGTTTAATCGTGAAAAATAGAAAAATAACAAAAAAAAATTCAGAAAAAAATAGAATATTGAGTAAAAGCAGTGGCTTTTGAGGAAATGTTTATCCATAAGAATAATTCGGTCTATCATTTGAAGACCAAAAATGGGCCATAAGTTCAGTGAAGAGACTATTGGAAGAAATGGCAGGCTTTGGATGGTTTCCATCATTTCGACGATTGCCATGATTTCCAAGCCTTCCATGGCTTCCATGATTCACATTATTCTGATAGTTGTCTCAAGAGATGAAAAATTCTTATATTCGAATGAACTGATTCTGACAAATATCGAGAAAAAGTTTTCATTTTGAATATAAGCGAGTCTTCAGTCCGAAGGGGTTTGTCATTAATTTTAGTAAACAATAGATTCGGTTTTATGTTTGACTTTAATCTGATTAATGAAATAAAAGTCGTTTCGTTTGAAAAGACTTTGTTTTTCTCTTTTGTCATATTAAAAATGATCGGAAGAGAAGTAACCGAAAGATACGTTTATCTCGACTCTCAATGCCCTAAGTTTTCACACAATTCTTTCAATTTATGGCTCATATATTAATTCTAAAGTCAAAGGAGAGTCAAAACTCTTAAATGTTTTTATTACTCCTTATATGTGACGTTATTTTCAATTGATTTGAGAAAATGAAACAATTTTTGCCGTTTGGGACGTATTGACCGAAATTGAAGTCAAGAATCGAAAAGAATAGCAAGAATTGTAAGAATTGTATTCCTAATTCACAATTCTCTTCACTCTTTTGCTTCAAACAAATGAAAAATAAAATAAAGAAAAATCTTTTGCTTTTTGTATTAAATCGATTGCTATTTTGAGCCAAAAAAGACATAACAAATGAGATATTTCTTTATCTTTAAATGAAATGAAATTTCTCTTTTGATTGTTTTCAAATGTATTTATTCGAGACTTTCTGTCAACAAATTTCAAATTTTTTAGTCTTTAAACTCCTTATCAATTGATTGTATGAAAAATTCAATACTTCTTCGTTTGAAGTAATGATTTTCACGTTATCTGACGTCAAATGAGTACAAAAGTGTACAAAACTTTTGTCTCACTTAAGGTTTGGCTCATTTAAGGCAAGACTTTTATTAAGGACTCGAGATATGTATCGCTTCAGAGATTATGGTTTAGCGAAAGTAATGTTTATTTTCATTTCCTTTTAAAGATATGAAACTTTTAGTACTTCTTCGGCACAAGACTTGTACGGAAGACTAGAAGTAAAGAAGTTATTATTTACCAAAACACTCACCGAAATGAATGCTTTGAAACATTACTTGAGAACTGTTTTCTTCGAACAAAACCAAAATCAGTGAACAATATGTTTCTCACAGAGAAAGAGAAGAAATGACCGAACATTTAGTTAAACAATATTCGACTGAATTGTCGTCCAATAAGTTGTGATCATATCTAAGAGTTATCTTTGATATTAAGAAAATTCGGTTCAACTCAACCCTTAACTCATGGCTATTACGAAAGGCAACGGATATTGAATGTCATATAGGGATAGACCGGTCATTGAGTCGTCTGATAAGCCCTGAATCCAGAGATCAAATATTAAACGAAATTTCAAAACAAACCGATCACTCGATCGCGTCTAAAGAATCGCTGGGGACTGACCGAAGAAGAACTGAAGAAGACTTGTGTCTCGTCTCTCATTAGTCTTGTCAATGGTATTATTGAAGTCGTAGTCAATAGAGCAGAGACAGTGATAATCCCATTCCCTCGATCATTCATCTTCGCCAAAATCATTAACTCTCCATCGCTTACCGCAAAACAAGTTTCACTTTATATGAAAACTAACTAAAATTTATCGAAACAAATGTCGAAAATAATGAGTGAAAACTCTTGGCTTCCATTAACGCGATAGAGACTGACTAATGAGCCATAATTTAGCGATGATTGCAATGAGGCTCAGATCCAATCCAATAGATCCAAACATAACATTCTCCTTTATAAGGACTGCTAAGTGACTCGACTGGCGCTCAATCGATGCCAGTGTTGGCGAAGACGTGTCCGAAAGGCCTTATTGTTAACCGAGAGAATCCGCATATCATTTATTGCGAGTGTTGATGACATTCGGGTATTTTGAATAAGTTTCGGGTGAAAAATGATAGGACCGGTGTTGGTGTCGATTGTGTTCTGGCTTTTGGTAGAGTTGTGATTGTATGGCAAACAGATTCACAATTCGTATCAGATGTGAACATACGTTACATACGGAAAGACTGAGCACTCAATCAATCGTCGCCTTCAATGCACGCATCAGTTGTTTGGACGCTATTCTCAACCAAACAAATAGTCAAATATCTTAAGTCAAACACGTTTTTCATACTTTCCCAACAAAACCAAACAATTTTTAAATAAATTGATTTCTGAGACTCTCTCTCCCTCCCTCTCCCTCCCTCTCCCTCTCCATTCTTCTCCCTCCCTCTCCTTCACTTACAAAATGATGTGCGGACACAGAAAAGCCTTAATGGAGTTAGAAGTTAACCAAACTATGCATAAAATATAATTTGTTAGACAAGAGGCAGAGGCAGAGAAGTAGCTGATCATCATTTAGGATCAATTGTGGCTCAACTTTAACATTTGACTCCAAGCGAGTTTGGATTCGATCCATTAACGAGAGAGCGCTCAGGGATTGACTTTTTATTTAGTATATAATTATCTGAATTTAATTCTGTTTTACGCTTTGAATCAAAATTTAATTAAAATTATTTTTTCATAAGAAATACCAAAAAGTGTTTGTCATCAGTGAAATTCATGCAAAGCTTATTCGCGCCGACAGTCTGTCGAAAGTTTTGTCCAATGATTTGCCGACTTTTGGGTTACGGTTTGAGCAAAACATTACGACTCAAAAGGTAGACATTATTTGAACAAAAAATTTAATTAATTGTTTTCATTTTTGCTACTTATTTGCATTAAATCAATAGTCAGTTATGTCGGCGTTATTTAAATAATTTTAATCAATTTTATAATTGCGGTCAATGAGAGGACGGGTGGCGAGCAATGCAGTGAAGTGTCATTTCGAGACATATCTAAACTAATGTCTCGGTTTATATTCAGAGAGGATTTTCATTAGCTTTTGCCAAAGAAATCGAAGACCTGTCGAAAGATATTTTCATTATTAGATATCTATTGTCATCGAATCAAAGGACCAGAACTGAGAGAACGATAAACAAGTGAGAGATATATTGATAAGAAATGGCATCAAATTATCATTAGAGCGATGTTTGACTGTTGTTATCGAACCGACTCTAATATCGAGACTTATTTATCGATAAGAAGTGCCATAATTCCAGACCTAATTCAGTTGAATACAAATACCAAGAGTTGTGTCGCTCAGAGAAAAACAAAATTAGTTTCAAACCCAATAACAAAGATATCGATTGCTATGGAAGTGCTTCCAAGACTGAGGCAATGGTGAGAGAGGTGTCCACTCATGTAATGTAAGGTGAATTTTGAATGATGTGTGTGTTTGGTAGACAAATAATGTGATACAATGTTGCACTAAATCGCTATATAAGAGTAAATGAGTGGTCGGACAGAGTCTTGTCTGCAAATAAAGAGCATTTTCGTGTTGGCATTCATGGCTTTGGCGTATGTTTGCTGTGTATGTGTTGTCCCGATATCTCTGTTCACTTTAAATGATGAGCGAAGTGCAGACCAGAGACACGATCAGAGACGCGATCGCATTCGTTGATACAAATGCTAATCCCAAAGGATTATTCCCGAGTTGTGCACACATTGGCCGCCGAAACACCAATACCGGAGCTCTTATACTGAGGCCAACGAAGACAACGACGACTACCCATCACTTACTTTAGTTTATTTTATTTTAGCTCTTCTGATGACTTTTGGTTCGCAGACGAGAGCATTGATGTCGAGTCGATCCCCAAATGAGAGCCAAAACTTTTCTGTCCTCTTATGTCCTATTTTTTAACCTTTTCCCAGAACTTCATTATTAGGGATAAGACATCGGAATCGAGTTATCAATCGATTGTTGGCCCAAATGTTAGTCCAAATGTTGGCACAAATGTTATGGTTTAGCGCCAAACGACTGGTTGGAGTCAAACGTCAATCAAATGTCTTGACATTCGTAATAAGAGATGAATTATATGCTAATCGACTCTCAGTTGTGAAATGGCTTTGGGTTTAATTGAAATGATTTGCGGCATAAGTGAAGTCTGGAAACGTCTTAATTAGAAGCAAATGTGCAAAACATTGGCGATTAGACAAAGCCTTTGATGTCTTGAGAGGCGAACAAATCAACGAAAAGCCGATGAAAGCCAATGAAAGGCAACGAAAGTACCGAAACCGACACTGATTTCCAATTCATTAAATAAATGTAACGAAAGAAAAGCGACTCAAATGAGGAAAAGAATTAGAAGTTTAAACTTAATTTGCGATAACTTTTGCTCAGATGTGAGGCTCTGATCGAAAGTCCATCGAAATCATTGGCTGAAAGACTTCTCTCCGACTGACTCCTCGTTTGTTGTGTCGGATGCGAACCCAATAATCCCTAACTATTTTGCTTTTATATTATAGAACCGATTGTATCGTTAAATAGCATAACACCTAAAAAAGTACTCAGAATTAGAGTCAAAAGAGAATTTGAGGGCCAATAGAGAGCACACAATTAAGAACATTAGTCTCTCTCCCCCTCTCTCTCGCGTGACTCTCCTTCTCTCTGATCGCTCACTCCATTGACCACTTCCTGTATGACAAAGTGATCAACTCTTGTAAGTCATTATTCGAGTCAAGCCTTTTAAAGAAAAATATTATTACATCGAAAGCAGTGACGGCTTTCGGTCAACAAAAAAGGCCGAACACTGAACACTGAATAGCGAGCTATTAGTGGCTAATAAATGACAAAACGAAAGGTTCACTCATTTGCCACTAAATCAAAGGCCCGTAAACTAAAGTTAGTCCGCAATAAATTATATCAATTACTGGCGACCAAAGACTAAATATTTCAGATTAATCATCGATAGAAACACTAAATCGACTCTTCTATACCAAACTAATGTCACTGATGTTCCCGCTATGAACAGACCCGTGATTAGACTCGTCATTGAAAATATTTAAATCTCAAGTATAGACTATAAAATCAAAACTTCTTTTGAATGATTTAATGGATGGAAAAACAGATTTATGTTTGAAAGCCATTAAATAATTCAAAAAATAATTCGGAAAAACATAGTTTGAAAACAATTTTAAAGAGATTTTTTACGAATGGCTTAACATTTGAGTACACTTTTATTTCATTAAAGGCAAAAAATAATATTTTAAAAGTGGGATAAAATGAAAAACTTCTAGTGTTTATAGAAATGCCTGAAAGTTTGAAAAACAAGCAAAAGATGTTTTGTTTCGAGATTTATGGTTTGAAATGATAGCCGAAACCAAATAACGGATCAAATTAACCATCATTTTCGGTAATTACAGAGACTATACAATCAAAACAAAGTGTGGTATAGCGGGTAATGTGTGAGCCATGTCTACGATGGGCTAATTTAAAGGTCAATTTAAGTTAATTCACTCTTTTGAATAATGAAATCAAATGATTTGAATGAACTGAAAATAATTAATTCAGTGTTCGGTCCTTTCATTCAATTGTTGTAATTCTAATTAAAAAACATTATTTCGCTCTAAAATAATGACAAAAACGAAGTCTAAACTACTGATAAATGTCTTTTCGGGTCTTGTAATACAAAATTATTACAATTATTCATTAAAATTATGGTTATATTGAGTGCTTTGCGGAACAGCTCTGGTATTCCAATAAAACAAAAGTGGTTTTCAGACCAAAAAATCAGACAAAAAAAAGTTTATTATCATAATTGACATACAAAAGGCTTATGAATGACATAATTTCAGAACATTTTCTTTATTAAAAATTTTGCGAAAACTTTTCGCAATGAAAACAATTGCCGAAAATAAACAGAAACTCTGACTTTGACTCTAATGATGATCGATATGCGATTCAAAAATGTTAATAATGGAAAAGTTTTAACAATTATCCGGGTTTTTGCGTCAATTCATGGATTATGTGGTACTTTGAAAGTCGTTTGAGTGAAAAATAGCGTTCACTCGGTTCACAAAACTAGAGAATGAAGGAAAACACACAACCAGTAGATCGAGTGATGCAAATCGTTTCGGTAAAGAACAATGGGAACAAACCCTCTATGGCTCGAGGGTTAGTCTGTTTGTAGTGACAATGCTTTTTCCCTTTGGATCGAAAATATAAAAACTAATCAATTGAAAAATAATTGACGTAATGTTCAGTGAAATGGAATCGCGATCACAAAAAACTATCACTTCTTTCAGACTTATGTAAGCCTTATGTAAGAAGACTTGTAATGTATTCAAAAACATGTTTCGATTTTCAAAGCTATTTATGTGCAAAAACTATAGACTAATGAATATAAAAATGTTTTATCGGTTGATAAAAGTCTTGCTTTGATTCACAAAATATTAAGAAATATTAGATGAAATGAAAAGAAACTCTACAAAAGTTTTCTCAAAAGAAATTATATAAGGATTGTATGAATAGCTCAGAGACTATCAATATATCGATGTTCTCTGAAATACATCGATAAAAATGTTTTCAATCATTGATAGTAAGAGATATCGGATTTCTTTGACAGATATCTATAGAATCGAAGTTAGAGTGGATTCAAAGCATTGATAATCAATGAATTGTGAAAATGAATTGCATTTTATTGGAAAACCTGTGCTTTCAATGAATCGATGGAATAATGAATTAAACATATTTAAGAGTGGATTCAAAATTCCGTTTATGAGTTCAAATACAATGAGAATAATAAAGAGAATGTTTATTCAGTTATTACACGAACTGATCGCAAGGTATTTGTCCGAAAAGCATATTAAAAATTTCATTTGAATTCCATTTCGAGCTTTATTTGCAATTCTAGTGAAACGAAGTCTTTGTGATCGAGATTGTGATCAAATTATGAATTCTTGAATCGGAATAAACTATTTATTTAAGAATATATTTTAGAATCTTTTGAAAATGTCTTCAAAGGATTCTTTGAAAGATTTCTTTCAATTATT